>PVIU01009227.1:0-77707 GCA_004026605.1 Ondatra zibethicus
CCCATAACCTCAGCTAAGCTTCCCTCTCACCCCCAAAAGTCAATGGAGCATTTTTTGTTGGCTAGTTTGTCAACTTGACAAAATCTAGACATCTGGGAAGAGGTAATCTTAACTGAAGAATTGCCTTTGTAAGATTGACCTGCAGGCCATGGCCTTGGGGCATTTTAATTGTTATGGGAAGACCCAGCCTATTGTGGATGGTGCCTGGGCTGTATAACAAAGTATCCTGGGTTGTACAAGAAAGCAGGCCAAGCAAGCCATGGGAACAAGCCAGTCAACAGCACTCCCTGCATGGTCTCTGCTTTATCTAGGTTCTTGCCTTGACTTCCCTCAGTGGCGGAGTAGGACATGGAAATATAAGCCAAATATAAACCCTTCCCTCTCAAGTTGCCTTTTGGTCGTGGTGTTTTTAATCACAGCAACCTAAAAGCAACTGGGATTGCTTTATAGTTAGCTACGGGATGACTTGTTAACTTTCACTATGCCACACATGAGGTACCCTCTTCATACCATCCTGTGGTTGGTCAACAGTTCACTTCTGTTGGGACCATTTGGAGTCCTGGCCTCCACAGCTGCTCTTCCGCTAGTGACCTTTTCTTGCCCTTTTGATTTGAGCTTCTGAGAGCTGTGTCAGTTATTTACCAAACACCTGCTTCCTGAGCACATATTGCCCTGGCCTTGAGGATCAAGCGATGAGGTTTTCACCTGTTAGCCCACCTGACAGGTATAAAAGCCTCCATGGTACTGTTCAAAAAAAAAAAGCAACTAGGTGTATGCGTGTTTAATCCTGACGTTCTTCGCCCGGTTTCAGTTCCAGGCTGTGTAGGCACAGCATACTTCTAAGGTGAAATCAAACGTCTTTGCAGCAATTACTCCATATTTCATTCTAAAACATGGTGAGATAAAATGCCAGTGATATTTCAAGCCTCTAAGGAGGCTTTAGGTGGCCCAAAGAAAGTTAACCATTGCTCTGATGTGGATGTGAGTCTATTTTCATCCATCACCAGACGAAGGTTTTATGGTGATATTTGAGATAATCAGTGTGATAGTGGGGGGCAAGGCCAGTTCAGGCACGCTCTCCTGTTGCCCAAGGACCTAGCTGGGGACATCCCCATGGACACCTGGGATCCCCTCTAGAGCCAAATCTCTTAACCCTAAAATGGCTCCCTTAATGTAGATATATTCTTCCCTGCTCCTATATCTGCACTTCATCACCACCCTCCCACTCTCCAAGCTCTCCCCAATCCTTCCCTTCTTCCCTCTCCCCTTCCTAATCCCACACCCCTACACCCCCATGCTCCCAACTTTTGCCCAGCGATCTTGTTTGCTTCCAATTTCCAGGAAGATCTATATAGGTTTTTCTTTGGGTTCACCTTGCTATTTGGCTTCCCTAGGCTTGTGAACTATAGGCTTAATGTGCTTTGTGGCTAGAGTCCAGTAATGAGTACATACCATATTCATCTTTTTTGGGTCTGGGTTATCTCAGGATAGTGTTTTCTATTTCCATCCATTTGCATGCAAAATTCAAGATGTCATTGTTTTACTGCTGAGTAGTACTCTAATGTGTATATATCCCACACTTTATCCATTCTTCCATTGAGGGGCATCTAGGTTGTTTCCAGGTTCTGGCTATTACAAATAATGCTGCTATGAACATAGAACAAATGCTTTTGTAGTATGATTGGGAATCTCTTGGGTACATTCCCAATAGTGGTATTGCTGGATCTTGAGGTAGGTTGAGCAAATGGACTGAGCTCCCAAGGTCCAGTTGAAGAGCAGGAGGGAGAAGATGAGCAAGGAAGTCAGGATCGCAAGGGGTTGGTTCACCCACTGAGACAGTGTGCCTGATCTAATGGGAGCTCACCAAATCCAGCTGGACCGGGAATGAAGGAGCATGTGATCAAACTGGACTCTGAATGTGGCTGTCAATGGGGGCAGACTGAGAAGCCATCGATAATGGCACTGGGACCTCTCCTGCATGTATTGGCTTTTTGGGATCCTAGTCTATTTGGATGCACGCACACCTTCCTAGGCCAGGATGGAGGGGGGAGGGCCTTGGATTTCCCACAGGGCAGGGTACCCCTGCCCTCCCCCTTAAGGATGGAGAGGGGAGGAGGGCTAGTGGGGAAGTGAGAGGGGAATGGGAGAAGGGGAGGTAGTGTAAATTTTTGAATGAAAAAATTAAAAACCACAACCTAGCTAATAGAATTCCTCCCCAAAATGCTTGCCTATTGCCAAGACATGGATCTTGATTTGACAGTGTTACCTTAGGAAAGTGGCTATTTGGTTCTAAACAATGGCATTTCATCAGATCACTTCTGAAAAGAGCCAGTGAAGATTTTGCAGCATATTTGATTAGCTAACTTTGGAACATGGAAGCTGGGAGATGTCTGGACACAGAATCCCCAGACCTAGATCAGGCAGGTGGAACATAGAGGCAAAAGGGCCATAGCTATGGGAATTAGTCACCAACAGCTGGTTTTGAAGTTTTGACCACATCTGTGTTTGTGTTCTTAAAGGCTCTTTTTAACCAGTTCCAAATCTAATAGATCACCTCTCCATGTGGAGACAACTGTTCATTCCTATCATGTATCAACTCAGTCTCCACATTCTGAAGAAGCCCCTACTTCAAGTGGCATAGCCTACCCCTAACTGGCTAAGTAGTATTTGTAATGGTAGGTCTGATAGGGTATTAATATTTCCAATACACAAGGCTCTCCTATGTCATTTAGTAGGAATCGGTAACCCAAAGATTAAATAACTGGAAAACCGTAGCCAGGTTCAGGGAGACAAAGCAAAGTGGTACAGTGACTGAGGAAAGGAGGGAGAATTCTTAAGAGCTGGAAAGTTTTGACTTTGAAAGATGGAATTGTTAGGAAGATGTTGCTAGTGCATTTAATGTCACCGAATCTTATTAAACATTAAGACTAATAAAAATTGAAACATTTCAAAGCAAATAAAAGTGGATATAAGGGTAGGGTGTAAACGTTTTGTATTACTGCTCTATAAAAAATTAACCACAGTCTACCATTCCTAGTGATCCTTCATTTGAAAAGCTTACTCATTAAAATCAATTTGTCTCAAGCCTATGAGATTAAAAGAACTTACCTATTAAGATTTCTCCAGGCCAGTGCTACATTTTGCTCAATAACTGGTGGTTTGTGTAATGAGTGTCCCCCATAATGTCCAGCACGTGGATGCTTGGCCTCCCGGTTGGGTTGTGCTGCTTGAAGAGCTTGGGAGTGTTTGGCCTGGTCTTGGAGGCAATATGTCACTGCAGGCAAGTTTCAGAGTTTAAAGGCTGTCACCAATTCTAGTTTGATCTCTACTTCATATTTGTGCACTTCAAGATATGAGCCTTCAGGTTCTCCGACTGTTATGTCTGCTGACATACTTCCACACTATGATGGGAGAATCTTTTTCCACATTTAGTTTATTATTGCATTATAAATAGTACCATTCAAAATTTCCACCTCCGCTCCTCCCATTTCCCACCTGCTTCCCCACTCCCCCCCCCTTTTCCCCTCCAGTCCTAAGAGGGCAGGTTACCCTGCCCTGTGGGAAGCCCAAGGCCCTCTCGCCTCCATCATTCACACCAGAGCAATGGATTGAGCTCCCAAGGTCCAGTCGAAGATGGGAGAATCTTAACTCGAACTGTAAAAACTCACATAAACCCTTCTATACGTTGCCTTGGACATGGCTTCATTATAGCAACAGAAAATACAATAACTAGAAGTGCCAAGCTACTGTGAAATCATACTGAGTTACTGGTGCCTATGTCTTTGTGGGTTACTGGCCAAACTTGTGTTAAGTCTGCCTTTTTAGGTAAAGGATAAGCAGGTAGGGGGATCCAGCAAGCTGACACTTTAGTGACATTGTCTAGTGATTGAGCTCTAGAAAGAGGTGGGCCTTTAGAAAATTTAGAAAAGAGCTAGTGTGCACAGGGGGCTTCTGCAGAGGCTATTTATGGCATCCAGACAAATTCTAGGGAAGATGAGGACACAGGGTCCTCCCGAGTCAGCACCCAAGACCTGTGTCGCCTTCTAAGCCTCCATGAGTCATGGAGTATTTCCATTTCTGCATGGTTTATGTAGAAAATGAGATCACAAGATTCTAAGCTTTCTCTATCTGTATCCATTGACTGCATATATGCTGGACTGGAGAGCTAACTCTACATGGTTTGCTGGGAGCCTTGCTGCAGAAGGCTCTGCCAGAATTGAGATTTCTGAATTTATAGTGAACACCCAAGCAGCTCTCTTGAATTGAATATAAGTTGAGGTGACAGACAAGACCTGGAAAACAGATTACATCAACTCCATTATAAACACTAAAAGTGGGTGTGGTTGTCTTCTGAACAAATAGTCTGGGACAAGACACAAAGCCTAAGCACCCAAGCCGACTCCATTCAGACCCCTTTGCAGGTAGAAGTTCTCATTGCTATACATCTTCCAGTGTCCCAATGACACCAGTTTGCTGCGGGAGCTACTTCCATTCCCTCAGCCACTAGCCTTTAAGATACCAGCCTACTGGGTCATGGTCTCTTTAGTTTTAAAAAAAAGCAGTGGCAGCCGTGTGCTCTTGCTTCCGGCTTTCGGCTGTTAGACTTCGTTCCTGATTGTGCAGAAGGCTGTTGTCTGGGACAGTGATCTGTAAGTTTTTCCCTTTAACCATTTTATTAATCACAATTCCAAACTGGTGTGTGATTTATGACTTATGCCTTCACCAATTTACCTCCTGATGGCAACTGGGCTCCAGAGCTTCAGGGTCCCAATACCTGTTTTCCCAAAGCCTCCTTTATCCAGTGATCCAGCAATGCTCCTAAATGAATCCAAATTACTGTATTCTTAATAGGAAATCTACTTCAAAATCCATTTGATTTTGCCTGGAGTATTCCACGAAGTATGGAAGCTGAGCCTGGGACCTGCACTCCCAAGCGATAGTATAGAAGGTCAGTGAGACCCATTTCCAGTATTCCACATGACCATGCATTTAGAGACAAGACTACTCATGTTTTGAACTTGGAAGGCCAATGTCCCGTGGCTTGTTTAATAGTGTGACATGGATAATCTGTATCAAATCCTCACACACAAAATTCAATTTAAACAAGGGAAGCCTTGCTACTACTCAAAAGCCCTCAAAGCCAATCCCTGGAGATATAAAACCATTCCCAGAGTCCAGAACAGGATTTACTGGTGTCCACTCCTAAGCCAAACAATTGGACTAGGCAGTATTGGAGCCTGAGGAGAGAGAAGTCTTCCACTGGAGACTCTCCCACAGACATGTCTGGCACAAACAAGCAGGCAGAAATGGACACTGAGTCTATCTTTCATCCCTTGTCTCCTGCCAGGGTCCTTCCATTGTCTAGGTTATTTTTGAAAAGAAAAAAACCTCATCTGTATATATAAAACCTTGAAATTCACCCTGATGTATGGGAAAAGGCAAGGAATGGGTTGGAAATCAAATCAGGATAGCTGTACTATCACAGGAAAGTGTTAAGGATCAAGTTTAGATATTTAACATTTTAAAGACATTTAAAAGTGGAGCAATTTTGAGGCTGTTGACAGGGATGTCTTGTCTCTGCCTATTTTAAATCTGAATTTCAAAGAGATACAAATGAGGCAGCTCCCCCATTCTATACAAAGTCATCCCTCCATTCTTGTCCTTTGGCCGACAAGTTTTTCCTTACTCTGCTTCAGACAGTCTATCCTTCCGCTTGCACAAGGCAAGCTAATATACTTGAAGTCACAGGTGCAGAAAGCATTAAGTTGGGTCAATATTGGCCAAGTTGAATATACATGGTCATACAGTTTATGGTCAGGAAACCTATGCCATATATGTCTAATAAACATGCTAAAATGATCTAAACCAGGAAATTTTAATTCCCATTATGGAAGTGGATATGGTTAGTAAGAAAGATCTGAGAATATGGGGGAAATGGAGAACAAAGTCAACTTCAAAGTAGTGAATTTACTGCAAGCAAATCAAGTGGCCCGAGATCCATAAGTAATCTAAAGATGCAAAAAAGGTTAGAGTTAGTCAAAATGCTTCAAAATTTGAGATCAGTGTGCAGATTCAAACCCCAAAATGCACAGGTGTGAGGCGTGGCGTAAGCACATACAGAAGCAGCAATTTGCCAAAAAGTTGGACCCATGAGAAACATTGATACCCTCTAGTTATTCATAAAGTATCTGCTTTGAGTCAGTTCAATGCCCCACGGCAGATACTTTGTCTCCACTTTATAATCAGAAAAGATCAGACCATGTTGATAGCAAAACCATCTGAACACTTTAAGCCTCCCAAAGAAGCAAAGAATAGGACCCTGCCTTTAGCAGGGAGGTCCACAGCTCTTAACTGACATTTTTCAAAAGAAATTGTAATCTATAAAGTTGGTGACCCATCTTATTTAAAGTCATTACAGTGGGGTCCTTTTTGATAGTAGCCCTTGCCTGAATGGATGGCCCATCCCTAACCATAGCTGTGCTTACTGGAAAACAGCTATTCCTTGAGGCAAGGGTCTTTTCTTAGTGGTACAGATACCCACACTTCCCTGATCTCGGAATTCTACCTAAACAATTAGACCATAAACTGTTCTTGAGGATATCAAATGAAATATCCTCATTCTTATCAGAATTGCCAGGTAGTGTCATTGTGCTAACATTCTTACTGATTTTTATCCCATGGGAAGCCCTTCCAAATGACCAGGCATTTAGACTGAGCTCATTTTGAGGGAAGGTTGCTAACATTTAATACTTGTTGGATCCTTGTGTCTAGTGTCATGTCTTTGGTTCCCTTTGTATGATATTCAGTCAAGTGACAATCAAGACATTGACCATTATAGCAAAGGACTGAGCTAAATACATGGTTCTTCAAGTTCAAGGAAGCACTGGACTGTAGATGGCAGTCACAACAATCCCACACCAGTTTGGAATTATGATTAATAAAAGGGTTATTTAAGGGGACAACTTACAGATTATCCTAGACAACAGCCCTCTGCTAGACCAGAGTCTAGTAGCCAGAAGTGGAGCTGGAAGCAAGAGAGAGCAGGGCTACTGCTACTTTTTAAAGCAAAAGAGACCATGTCCAAGAGGGCTGGTATCTTAAAGGCTATTGGCTGAAGGAGCGGAAGGGGCTCCCGCAGCACTGGGCTATATCCTATTACCTTCTCAAGTCATCCTATGAGCCTCAGGAAATGTGACCCGAGATCCACAGTGGTGAGCAAGGGTCAAACAGATCTACCCATGAGCTTTTGACTATGTCCTCACATAAGGTAGACATGTGGAGATAGGCCTCGGAACAGAGCCAGCAGTTAAGTTTGCCTTAACTGAATTGGTGGTGTTGTGTGCCGAGAGCTAGGCAGCTTAGAAATGGAGACAGTGTTGACACAAAGGGAAACACTATAGAGAAGCCCAAAGAGACTTTGACTGGCTACTTCCGATTTTGATTTGATCAGACGGCAATACTCAATTGATAAAATTGGCAGGTGGTGACAGATACGAGTCCCAGAAGATGGATCTCTCCAAACTGTTTCAACACAGAAGTGATCAAGCATCTGGACCAGATAAAGAGGAAAGCAGCGGAACATAGTCCTGAGGAACACCATGCTCAGAGGATGCAGATCAGCTTTTGTGAACACATCCAGTGCCTCCACTACAGTACACAAAGCTTGGTCCAGGGACCGACTCAAACTCTTACGTAACAGATTCCAAGAAAGCCTCAGACAATAGATGGCTAGTAAGACAGAAAAGTCACGTTATGTATGCTACTGAGATAGGAAACAGTCTAATTGCCTTGAAGCTTTGTTCCGAGGAATGGGATCTTGTCCTCATATATACAATCGTGTTAGCTCGTAGAAATTAATGTCATACCATGAACACTAAACAAGGCTATTAGGAGAAACAAGTTAGGCATAGAACTGGGAGGATTCAAGTGAAGGTAGTATATACAATAAATCCTATCCCAATAGGTCTTGACTAATCTCACTCCATAGCTGAGGATATGGGGGAGTTTTACTTTGGGATGAGACAGGGTTTTCACCATGAGTAATATTCTAGTTTACTTTTCTGTTGCTGAAAGACATTGACCAAATGAACTTCAGGGAGAAAAGTCTCCCCTCTCCCCATTTACAACTCAAGTCACAGTCCATCAATAAGCATCAGTCAGAAACTGAAGGCAAGAAATGAAGCAGAAAAACATGAAGATGTTTTCTGGCTTGCTCCTTATGGCTTTGCTCAACCCGCTTTCTTTACGTTTATTCTTCAAAACTTTAAGCTTAAGTAGTTTGATCATATTTTCCTTTCCTATCCCTTCCAGATCCTCTGTCACTTTCCCTACCCACTGAACTTTAAATTCTTTCTGGAAAAACAAAACCCACGACTACCTAAAACAAAATGAAACACCCAAACAAAAACCCCCAATTAACCAAATAACACAAAACTTTGGAGCCCATTGTGTTGGTCAAGTACTCCTGAACTCCTGCCCTGAGTGACTGATAGAACCACTGTTACTCCATTGGAGAAGTGATTTTCTAGCAGGCATAAATGGTTCAGTTAACCTTTACCCTAGGTTAGTTTTCCATTCATTCAAGACAAAAAAACTACCATATTAAAAGTTGGACAGGACAAGTCAGAAAACAGGAGAAAGCACAAGAATCAGACTTTTGCACATGCAGGAATCCCATGAAACACTAAGCTGGAAGCCATAGCTTACACACCGAGGACCTGGTTCAGGCCAGTGCAGCAGGCCCTATGTATATTGCTTGAGTCTGAGTTCAAATGAGCTTTGTTCATACTGATTTAGAGGGCCTTGCTTACTTGTCCTACATTCCCCCCCTGATCTTATACTCTTCTTTCATTGGGTTCCCTGAGCTCTGAGGGGAGATATTTAATGGAGACTCCCATTTAGGTCTGAGTATTCCAAGGTCTCAACTGTTTGACTGTGGGCTTCTATATGTTCCTATCTGTAGGCAGAAGTTCCTCTGATGGTTGAACAAGGCACTGAGTCAAGAAATCATTGCCATTTTATCACATAAGACTAGTATTTGGTTCTACCCTGGGTCCCTGAGCTATCTTCTAGTCCCTGGTTCTTGGTCATCCAAGCAGTGTCAGATATGGGTTCCTTATTGTGGAGTAGGCCTTTAAGTCGAATCAGTTATTGGTTACACCCATATTTTGGTGCCACCATTGCCCTAGCATATGTTGCAGCTGTTCTTATACTACTCAATACTACCCAAGGGTAGCATCCATTCCAGTGGGCTGGGTCCTCCAAGTAAAAAAATGCCCCACAGATGTGCACAGGGCAACCTAAAGGAAATTCCTAAAATTTGGGGTTCCTTTTCCAGGGAAAGTCTAGTATGTCAAGTTGATGCAAATACTGACCAATGAAGGCAGTCACTTTGAGGCTGTATCTGTAGCCATTGCTCCTCTGGAACTTGCCATGTGAAGACAGATTAACCTCAAGCTATCTTGCCTTCTGTGCCTCCCAAGTGCTTATATATTAAGAGGCATTTACCACACCGAGTCTTTCTATTTTATGACTGAGTATGATCCTGAATGAATAGTTTTATCCTCTGAACAATGATGTGCTTGGTCATTATAGGCCTTAATCAGGCAATATCTGGTTCCCACTATCACATAGTTTCCTCCAAACATGACATCTGGTACCACAATCAATGCCTATTCTGAGATCCTGAGGCAGAGGGTCTAGAAACGCTCACGAACTTGTAATACATGGAGGACCCAGTCAAATAGTCTCTTGGAGCCAAGATAATTTAGGCAGGTTCCAGTGAAGTTTAGTAGGTCAAGTAAGGTTGACATTGAGGTTCATTCTGTGGTTAACTTTCAACGTCACCTTGTCAGCTGCTTCTCCACGACTCACTTCCCCACTGCTCAGCAGACGCACGAGGGGCTGCTTTCCAAGTACACCCAACCCAAGCTGATTTGTCTTAACGTTAGCAAGGAACTCAGATTCCGTTCTAGGACTGTCTCTTAGGACAGGATGCAAAGACTACGTTCCTCAAAGCTAGCAAGACTCCAACCCAAGCCACAATGCTAGGCTTATGCTATTACGTCTTGAAAATGGGATTTATGCTGCAGCATCTGGAAGCATCCAGAAGAGATGCCAAGAGGATTTGGGGCAAAGCTTCCCATTGAGATCTAGCCTGTTCTGTTATGTTCTTGCCCCTTTTTTCTGGTGGCAATTTGTACAGTGCTACTTCTCAAAAGCCTAAATTACCTTACTAGTGGCCAGACTACGTCATCGCTACCTCTGATCTCAAGCCTGTAAAACTCCACACTGGATTCAAATTTAGGCAATCTGTCCTCAAAGTGCAGTTGACCAAACCAACGCAAGCTTAGGCACCTGCACAGCCTGGAATTAAAAACTGAGTGAAGAACATCAGGATGGAACATGCATATACCTCAAGCTGCTGGTAGAAGCAGCCCTTCATTGAACAGCACCACGGAGGGTTTTATACCTAACCCAGCCAGGTGGGCCAACAGGTGAAGACCTCATCACCCGATCCTTGGGCAAGGCCAGGGCAATGCATGCTCAGAAAGCAAGGTTGGTAAACTTTGACACAGCTCTCAGCTCAGATCAAAAGGGCAAGAAAATGTCACTAGCGGGGAAGAACAGCTGGAGGCCAGGACTCCAAATGGTCCCAACACTTAGGTGGTGGTAAATCAAGTTCTTACAAGGGGACCCAAAACCTCTGTTCCAAAGGCCTTTTGGAAATATTTTTGGTTCAGTGGTTGAGCTGTTGTGGCCCACTTCAGGAGGTCTGACACACTAAGAGCCCAGCATGCAGAGTTGTGCAGATTAAAAGCTCCTGTGGTCAGATCTGGATTCTGATGGCCCACCTGGTTTGGGAGTCATCACCCCAGTTCCTTCACTGGCATGTTGAGACCGTTTGGAGTCCTGGCCTCCAGCTGCTCTCCCCAGCTAGTGACCTGTACTTGGCCTTCCGATTTGAGCTACTGAAAGCTGTGTCCAGCTCTGCTTCTTGAGCACGTGTTGCCTTGTCCTTGAGGATCAAGGAGATGAGGTTTTCACCTGTTACCCACTTGACTGTGTTGTGTATATAAGCCTCCGTGGTACTATTCAATAAAGTGCTTCCTTACCAGAGACTAGACGTGTCTGCTGTCTTTGTGTCTTTCGTTCTCCAGCCCCTTGCCCAAGGCTCACAAGTGGTCCTGTAGTACAGGCGCCGCAATACAGGAGTAGTGCCACACTGTCACATAGTACAGGTGGGCTACTGCAGCATGTAACCTCTATTGGCACAGAACAATGGAAACAAGTTTTAGAGACCTTGGGCCATAGATCCCAGTTCTATCTTGAGCCCTTCACAACTAGTGTCTAGGCTTATAGAGGATGTCCTGAGCCAAGTTCTGATTGAGAAGTTTTGAGAATCTGATTACTAAGGGGCTCTGAGGTTGCAGCATCCTTCAGTCAGCATAGGTTCTCCCAAGAGCTCTCAAGTTGCTTCTACTGTCCAAAGGCTTCCAAAACTCCAAACCTACCATTACGAGTTTAAGTCACAGTATCACACACACTGAAGGACTTCAGGAGAGGTACTTGCACAGTTGAGTTTGTCGGTGGTCCCAAATCCCTGCGTCTTGGCATTACTAAAATGTGAAAATCTAATAGCCCAAGATTCAAGACTATGAGGTCACATTCTATTTACAGGAAAAGAGACCGACATGAAGTAGCTTTTAAACATCTTCTGCAGAGAATTTTAAACTCAAAATGGTGAAAGACTTCAGAAATTGAGGCCCCACATACTATTATAATCAGTCTGGAACATGTTAAATCCCTATTTTTTTAAAAAAAAGGACCCTGGAAACATTCAGGCTTCTCTACCCATCAAGATCCTCACTGCTTTTTATCTGCTTTTATTAAGTGGGTCCTGAGCTTCTAAGTACTTCCTGATCTGAGTACATGCAAGAGCTGGCCAAGGGCTTGTCCGAGAAATGGCAGATAAGGACAGATCTCAGTCAAGATTAGTTTCTTTAAACATACTCCTGCTTTAAACATACTCCTGTTAGATTCAAGAAAATCCACTCCAATTCTCAAAGTTGGAACTTCTTGGAATGTTGGAGTCCAAAGAAATGAGAGATCCTTTCCAAAATTTTCCTAAAATTCATAAGAAACCTCATGGATGCAAGCCACAAATTGTTCCAGGATTCATGGTCTGTGCATTTACCCTGCCTAAGGAAACTGGCAGATACTAGCAGCTGTCCCAGAGACTGGAGCAGTCACCACACCAGGCTGAGTTTCAGGAGCTGTACAATAGACCAGGACCAGTCTGTCACCAGAGGAACGTGCTGCATAAAAGCTAGGTTAATTAAAAATGTGACCATGAAAGGAGGACCCAAAACAGGGTCAGGTAACATGTCTGCAGATCCCCCTTCAGAGTCAAGGGGATCACAAGAGACTGGAGAAAGCAGAGGACAGACTTGCAGAGTCCTCAGACTCAATTGTTATCGATCATAAGGATCGAGATTACAAAGGTGGAGAGGCAGGAGAAGGACACGTCCCTAGAGACTCCAGCAGTGGAAAAAGGAAAAACTGATTAACCATGTCTAGATCGTCTCTGAAGAACTGATTCAGAATATGAACAAAGTTCAGATTCAACTCAAGGCTGCACCAGAAAGCTTTCCTGAAAGGCCACTCCACTATTTGACTTGCCTTGATCCACGTGTCTCGTCTGTTCTGTACAGAAGGACAGGTCTGGATGGAGGAATCTGGATGGCACTTCTCACACCAGCTCCATTAACGATAGCTTGGAAAGAATGGATTCTAAGGCAGATACGTTGTCCCACTTCCGATGTTGGTCAGAATTCCATGTAATGAAGGCATTAAGAGCAATGAACTTTATTGGATTGGGAGCCAAGCCACTGATCCCACAGAATTCCTGTGGTCGTTTTTCCTACATTCCAAGCAGTAGGAGGGGAGTCCTTAAGTCTGACTTACTCTGGGTTATTTTTCCTTAAGACACTGCACTGCTTCCAAGCTACGTGTCCTACGAAACTTAACAGGATCCTGCTGTCTGAGAAAAACTTGGCCATCCCATGTGTATATGTATATTTCTCTTGGCTATTTGGTTCCTTGCGGGGCAGGGGGGTTGCCATCCAGCTCCCAATACACAGAGGCTTATTCTTATAATGCCTGGCCTTGAGATTCCAGGCCCCACCCACACTCTGCAGCTGGCAGCGCAAAGCCTGATAAGAGACCTTGGCTATCTCTCCGCTTTGCAGGACCTGCCAATGGCGTTCTCCCCCCTCCCCCCCACACACACCGTTTGAGGCGGCCAGCACTCAATGCCGACTGGCCCTATCCTTGCCTTCCCTGCTGGGTTGCTGATGAACCCCAACTTGGGGAACTGCCAAGCAATACTAGACGGTATAGACAAATGGCTGCGACGGAGGTTTGGGCCCGGAAGGCAGAAGTCTCAAGTGGTGGACTTGAGGGATATGCACCATAATTTCTGGGATGTGTGGACTGGAAGAGGGTAGAGACCACTCCGCAAGATACTTTGCTGGAAAAGCCAAGTAGTGAAGGGCCTTCTCTAGAGCCACAGAGGTGGCATTTGAAGGTTTGTCACTGAACTTCAGCTCCCCCAGTATGAAGACCAAACAGTTGCTGCAAGTGGGCAGAGAAAAGGGGTTCCCCGAAGCTGTGCTGTGTGAAGCTGAAGTTTGGGACATCAGTCTACAGGGTTAGAGAGGTCTTTTACAACCGGAGTTCGTTGATAAGTTGAATACAGTGTGGAATCTCCACACTGACAAATTTTGTCCCTCACATCAGCAAGGTGATCCTTCACAAAACCATGCTACCATACCTCTTCAAAGGAAGGACTGCCACTGACATGGAGAAGTCATGATCGCCAAGATCATTTCTTTGTTCTCCAAACTGTCTTCCAGCACCTCACCATGGGCAAGGTCTCATTTCCTGAAGGACCATATGAAACAGTTTGCTTCGGTACCTGAAAGACCCCCCTTGAAATCCCCATCCATCTCTGGAAGTTCTCAGACTCTGCTTTTGCCCAGTGGAGTCAACGTCAGCTTAAATGTCTGGACTTCAGAAGTATTATAAGTGATTTGAATTTCGTGCCTTGCAGATTTTAGTTTTGCAGACACTCTGCAGATTCTGACATCGAAAGATTGTAGGATGAAGGACCCATCTCCCTCAGGGTCCTTTCTCCCTGCCCTGAGCCAGTGCTTCCAGCTCACCAGAATCTGTTTTTAGGATAATATTTCCAAAGTCCTCGAAGACCTTTTGTTCCACACAGCCAACCTAAACCAGTTGACTGAAGAGCTGTACACTGCTCCTAAAGAGGTCTATTAATTGCTTTGCTTATATCAAAGTAGAGGAATTTTCCCAATGTTGTGCTAATCTGATCACATCACTGCAGGGCAGTTCAAAATCAATCCACTTTGGTAGCAATGCCTGTTATGACTGTTATGTCTATAAACTGGAGACCACACTTTGATTGCTGACTAAATTCCTTCTGGGTACTCAGAAATGAAATGCATAAAGACAGACTTCTCATCCCATCCAAAGGACCCCATTACACATGGTTTTGGACATAGCTCAATTTTGTCTCCATCACATTGAGCAAAGAACATGGGGGCTGACACTGAGCACATTGGGGCAGTGAGGTTAAGTGTCTTGTAGAGTCCGTTACGTCTCCAGATGTAGCTCTTGTCCGGGCTGGCTCCCGCCTATCAAGTAATGGTCAGATTCTGAGAACCCAATTTTCTGTGGTATTCTTCTAAGTCAATCTGATTCTAGATCATGATCAGGACAGTCGTTAGACTAAAAGTTTTCTTGAATATTGAGATGATCCGATATTGTCTTCCCCACTTATGCACCTCCCAACAGGTTATATATAAAGTATTCAAAGTAGCAATGTATGCAAAAACCAAGATTTGAGTAAGGAGTTTCATTTGAGGAAGGAGTTTCGCTGAATGAACAGATTACAATCCAGAGTACTCAGGAGCCGTGGGCACAAGATGCCTGAAGCAGAGCAAAAGACGAGCAAAGGAATAGGGGAGATGCACCGTTCTTTTCCATCCTTTAGCGTGGCCCAGGCTTGCCTTGGAATCCTCATCCTCTTCCCTCCACTTACAGATTTAATGGGATCTCTAGCAGATCCCAAACCAAGCTTTTGTAAGCCACCTGACTGTGGGGACACTTCAGAACACCCCAACTCTGGCTGGCCACCTGCACATTAAGACCTCAAGGAGATGGATAAAGGTCCCTATCCTGTCCTAAAGGATTACCAGTCCCTAGGCTGGAAACTAAGAGTTAAGTTTCTGCCTGAATACCTAAAGTCACTGAGCTAAAATTTTAAACTAGTCTATCTAGGACAATAGTGTGGAGGCCCTAGGTTTGATCTCCATAAAATTAAGGCAGAAAAGTTACAGAAACTTATTTGAATTAACTTCTCCATGGACTCGAGTCGCCATTGACACTACTTCTCCAAGGTGCATCTGAACTGATACTGAGTAGAAACCCCAGATCTTCTGTGGCCCCAGGGAAACCTCACTTTTCATGATTAGAATAGAAAGCAGTTGGAGGCAGATCCACCATCTGCTACCCGCCCCATGTGAATACTTCTGCCCACGACCAGTATTCACATGACTGTTACTAGTATATTCTCATTTTTAAATTTAATCTTACTCATTTAATGTGTGTTTTCCCTGCATGTAAGTTTCTGTACTATGTACAAAGCCTAATGCTCCCATGGGTCCCCCAAGAAGAGGGCATCAAAATCCCCTGACAATTAGACCTGGTTGCCAGCTGCCATGTGGGTTCAATGAATCTGACCTGGTTCCAACTAAAGAGTGGTCCGTGCTCTTAACTGCTCAGCCATCTCTCCAGCCACTGTTAAGACAGGTAAGTTCCTCCGATTTTCCCTTGAAGGCGGAACACCTTATAGCACTTGCATCTTTGTAGGAAGACCAATAAGGTGAGTTTGTGTCTTTCTATGTATTTTTGGCTTTTCACCTGGCACATAAGAATTTAGAATTTCTACATAGAAAGCCAGGCCTGGTGTTACATTATCTGAAATCTGGCTACTTTGGAGGCTGGGACAAGATCAAAGTTGAAAGCCTGCCTGGTCTACAGAATGAAAAGTCATTGAAAAGTCATGATGTTTCAAACTTAGCAAGACCCTGTCTCAAAATACGGAGATCCAAGAGAGATCTAATCATGGGGACACAGAGTCCGGAGCCTCATTAAAATGAGACTTCAAGTATTGGGATTGTGTTGCATTCATTTGAGTTATTGGCCAAGGGGGTTACATAGAAGTCCCCAAACCACCGAGGATGTTGCTAAGGCAATGGGCTGTCACTGCAGGGCACCATTGCCGAGTCCACCCTGCAACACAACTCATTGTGCATGGAAAGGCAAGCTGGAGCCTACATGGAACCTTCACACTGTCGTGAATATTTCAGCGCGGGCGTGTGGGTCCACATGGGTCCAAAAACTGAAGACTGACATTGAGAATAAACAGCCTCTGCAGCTGCAGGAGGCTCAGTCTCAGTGAACTGAAGTGCCTTCCCTTTGCCCCTTTCTTGTATTTACACTTTAGTAGACTTCCGTATCTCAAACTGCTAGAAGCCGCCAACAATGCCAGGCGCGAATACCCGATTCATGAGGTACCAAGGTTTTCCAGGTTTCCCCTAAACCAAGTTTTGCATAGGCTTTGGATCCATGGGAAACCAAGTCAAGATTTACATAGGACAACAGAAAGTATTTGTAACACAAAGGGCTAGGAGCTGTATGAAATCTCCAGAGCCAGGCCAGGAATAACCCAGCATGGCTAGTGGAGGTGACTTGGTATCCCTCTGGCAACCTGGCCAAAGGGGTATTATACCACACACTTCACTGCTACTTTCTAGTGTCTTTGGTATCAGAAGGTACTCTGCATTGCTACCAAGAGAAATGTGGACACCAACCCAGCCACAAGAACTTTAAGTTCTCTGCTGCCTTGAAAATACGCTGGAGCCATGGTGGCACAGACATTGCAGGAGTAATCCAACCTACCAATTCCTGACTTAAGGCTAAAGACAGAGCCTATATCCGACAGTCTCATGGTGACCAAGAACCAGGGACTAGATAACCCAGAGACATAGGTTAAAAACCAAACACTACTGGTCTACAAAATTAAACCTAATGATATTCTGCCATACTCAGATAAATGCCTCAATGCCTTGTTCCTTCAGAGAAGCAAAGCATCCTCCTGCAGTAGGTGGGGAACAGACACAGAGACCCATTATATCTAGACATGAAGCAGAGCGCATCCTTGGAACACCACAGCTCTAAATAGGATGTCTTCAAATCCCTCCCCCTCAGCTCAAGAAGCCCCATAGAAAACAGTAAGACCCAGAAGTGAACAGAACCAGGCCCTCTGAATTAACTGAGCAAGGCTCATGAACTCAAGACTGAAACAGCAAGCACAGGAGCCCACATGGGTCTGCACCCCAGGTCTTTAGTCATGTGCGCACGCGCATACAGCTTTCAGCTTAGTGTTTTATGGAACTCCTGAGCATGTGAAAAAGTCTTATTCTTGTGCTCATGAGACCCTTTCTTCTGTTGAGTTAGCTTGTGCACCTTAAATGTGATAGTTTTTTTTATTATTGTTATGTTTGGTTGTTACCTTCTAGAACCCTGTTCTTTTCTAATGAGAGATTAAGGGAGTGGATCCAGGGAGTGCAGGGGAGGTGCGGAGAACTGGGAGTAGAAGGGTGAAACTGATTTTATAAGTCTATTTTTAAAAATATACATTTAGACCCCCTTTGATGCTGAGATGCATAACTCCCTGGGCTTACGTGTATTAAGACTGCACATGTTAATGGGCCCCATGAATTTCATTACTATTGTACCACATTTTACAGGGGGTTAAACTTTGATCTTTTCAAACTTAGCTATAAATCCTAGTGATGATTTCCAAATTTTAACTTTAGATTTACAACATGTTCCTAAAATCTTAATTACCTCAGTGCTTTTCCAGTCTGTTTTTAGACTAGAAAAAGCCAACATTTATCCTTGTTTTCAGTCTCTAAAAGGTCAAGTGAACTATCAAGTGTCGGACATGGGGGGGTCATGCAAAAATGGGGACAGACCAAAGTCTAACTGGAAGCAAACTTTATTCCAGAAGCCAGATTCCAGGAAAAAAAAAACATCTCCATGGGGCACGAAAAGCTTATCAGCTGAGACCACAGCCAGAGAGATTTTATAAGGCTGTGGCAAAGGCCGGTTTCTGAACCCAGCTTCTTATAGTAAGGTGTACCAAGCATTAAGTCTGAACGGAATTTTTACAATCGAGGTAAAGCTCAAATACAGATTACAATCTTAAAACAGTTTCAGTTAAAGGTAAACTAGTGTTTGTAATTAACCAATTGTCTTCCTTGGTACTTCCAGGTAGTGTTTACTGACGCCCTATGATCTCCCTACTTTTGTTGCCAGTTTCACACAGCAGGGATAATGTGTAACCCAGGTCATAGCTCCATTTCCTAAAAGTTGACGCAGCTCATATCCGTAGGCGAGCTCAGTTTTCAGAAATGCTTTGGCCTTGTAAATTAACCCTTAAGCTGCTGACAGTCTGTTCTCATTCTCCCAGGTTTACCAACTTTATATTCTACATTCTGGAGTCTACTTTTTATATTCTTATTCTTGGTCCCCCCTTCATCAAGCACAATGCATATGAGTCATGGACCCATCCTGCAAACTTAAGCTTAGAAGCCTTGTAACCATGAAAGTTGTGCTCAGATTCTAAGGAGATAGATTTCAGGTCGCAAGCTCATGGTCCAAATCAGCCAATGTAGAGCTGTTCTGACTTCTGAGGCCTCAATTCCCCAAGGCGGCGGTAGACATCCCTGCTAGGAGAGTATTGGTCTGCAAAGAAGCTGAACGCAGTTAAGTCAGCTTCTCAGCAGAGTTTGAGCCTCTGGGAAGCAAGTGCTGGCTTGCTTCTGACCCAAGGAAGAATTGAGTTTTTTCTTAGATCCTTCTGGAAACTAGAGGCTTCCAACTATCAACTGCCAAATCCTTCTGTGGAAATATCAAAATCATGGGAAGGTGAAGACATTTCACTGTTTTCCCTACTTTATTTCCCACTCTACAAAAAAGGACCCTGCAGGGCTGCTGGCTGTGGATGCCAGGCACAGGCTGACTACAGCTTTCTGGTTTTTCTTCCCGAGAGCCTGTGCTGTAAGTTGACAGTTGGGGGATGACCCTAGGTCAGGCTGGTGCATTTCACTGGGCCCAAGGGTTGCACAGAAATGAAGTTACTTGGGAATTGTGAATGGAGAAAACTCCAAGGACTGAGTAGACATGCCTGTAAGACAGCTAACGGTCAAGAGAAGATGGCCTATTGCTCATTTAAGATTTTTTTAAGAGACCTATAAGTCTCTGAACACTGCCTAGCGGCAGCATAGCAACTTTCATATGTTTAATGTGTGGGGTGGGAGGGGGCTTTTTCATTTTAGGATCAGCAAGTGGACATGTGAAGTTTTCCTCAGGAAATAAAACATTTACTCTTCCCTATACTGGGCAGCCATGGCCAACCAAGATTACAGGATCTAATTCTATGAACTTGTGATTTTAAGGAGGCAGGAGTTGACTAAACAGCTCCGTCATGGGGAAGAGCTCAGCTCAGAACAGCCTCCCCCCTTTGGCTACATAGACAGGACCGCTCTCTTCAGTGGTGTTCCATACTTTATTATTCTAACCCCCCAAGAGCTACATAAAGCTGGGTCAGAGTAAGCTGGGAATGGTATGTAGGGTGGCTAGAATCTCAGATGAGTGCAACCACTCAGCCTAGGATGTGCACTAGCCATAAGATCCGTATTTAAGTTCTCCATTGTCACATCTGCTGTGGGTATGCAGGACAATCAATTCAAATTTCCTGGGGAGGCTACGGTCCGATAGGAGGGGCCCAACCATACATTTCCTTCACGGGGATTATCTCAAATGAGATGGGGCCTAAACCTTAAACCACCACCCACAATGTAACCAGCGACCCTTTCCAACTCCAGATGCCCCTGCTCGGACTATGGCATTCAAGTCAGGAGGTCTCAGCCTAAAGAGACTGTAGTGACTTTTCCGGAAGTGCATACCATCATGTCTTAAGCACAGCTGCTAAGGGAGAGAACATTAAAGATACAAGGCGTCACACCACTGTCCGTTTAGGACATCAGAATGCCCACTCCTAAGGGAGTCTCCCCCTACAGTCCTATTCTGCAGGTTCACAGTCTCCAGTGTCCTCCCCGTCATTAGCATCCTTTGTAGGTGAGCGTTTCTCGGAGCGTAAAGGAATCGCATAAATGCCAGGATGAGTGCACGACAGCACAGGGTAGACCAGGACACCTCCATTTCAGTTTGTCACCCCAAGGAATAAACTACACATCACAGGCAGTAACTACTTACAGTCAACTTGAGTACATGACCCTGAAAAGGAGGCCCATTGCGAACACGCCTGTAAGTCCTCAGAGCCAAGGGGACACAGGGCTGGGGAGTAGGGCAAACACTCCAAGTTCTCCTGTCAATTGTTGCATACAGGAATCAAGACTGACAGAAAGGTAGGGAGGCAGATAAAAGGCTCATTCTGGGAATTCGACAGTACAAGATGTCAGGCATAACCTAAAGCCAGTACCCCGCCCCCCCCCAAGATATCTTCGGATACTAGTGGCAAAATGAAGAGATCTCAGATGGAACCTAAGTGCTGGATCAGACTTCCTAGCACAGGCCAAGAGCACCTCTGAAAGGTTACTTCCCCTGTTATCTTACCCCCAACACCTGCGGTGGCTAATGCTTGCCAACTTGATCACAGCAGGAACCCCCAAATGGGACACCTATAAGGATTTCTCATTCCTCAAGGGGTCAGAGATCATCTTGCTGGAGAACGTTAGCTTACAAAGAAGCAGAACGCAGCTGAGAATTCCTCAGTTTCAGCCTCTGGATACAAGTGCTGGCTTGCCGCCGACCCAAAAAAAGAGCTGGGAGTTTGCTTCAATCCCTCCGGAAACTAAGGTTTCCAACGATCAAAAACGGAGTCCTGCCAAATCCTTCTGTGGAAATACCTATCTAAACCCTGGGGAAGATGAAGACATTCGCTATGTTTCTCTACATTATTCCTCACTCTGCAAACAAAGGCTACTGCAAGGGGCTGCTAGGCTGTGCATGCCAGACACAGGCCGACCACAGCTTTGTTATTTTTGAGGGCCTGTGCTGCAAGCTGGCAATGTTGGACTGCCCCTAGGCCAGGCTGGTTGTGTTTCAGTGGGCCAAGAGGACTGGTGCAGGAATTTGGAGTGAAGGAGACCACACAATTGGACCGAGAGGCAGGCCTGAGAGACAACTATCAAGAGGTGGGCTAGAACCAATCTCCATTTGCATTCTTGTGCTAAAACTCCCCCGGGAGCACGTACAACAGAACCCTCCCACCCCACCAGCACCACCACTGTGTGCTGCGAGAGCGTACAGACTGAACGCAGCCACCCTTGCTGCACAGTAGGTTTTAGAGAAGGGGAGGAACACCTTGGGTGGGTCCTTTTGAAAAGCCGCTGAGCTATAGTGTTTATGCGAGTTTTTCCTCAGGAGATGTAAACGTCTGCTCCCACCATATTGGACAGCAATAACCAGCCAAAGTAAGGAACAAGTCTAGTTGCCAGGATTTTTTTTTTTTAAGAACATGAGTTGACTAAACAGCCGCATCACTGGGAAAGCTCTTCAGAATTGGTAACTCTCCCCATGGCTGCATAGATGGGAAGATAACTGAAGAATGACTGTCTTATTCTAGCTTTCCCAAGCCTACATAAAGCTCTGAGAACTGCATAGAGTTTGGTAGGGTACCCAATAGGGAGTGCCTGGGAACTCAGGTGAGGGCATATTGGACCTGCATCTTGTATGGACGGATCATCCATAACACCCTATATTGAGGGAACTAGAGTTGTCATGGCTACCATGGTTAAGATGGTACTGGCTGGATATGCCTAGAGACAATTCATCTACACCACTTGGTGAGATCAGGGATATGAGGCCCACTGTTTATTTCCTCCATGGGTATTTCAGCAAATGAGTAGGGCCTAGACTAAAACCATATTCTACCTAGGCAGCCCTTTCCACCTCCAGATGCATCTGCTCCAATTATGACCATTATGCTAGCCAGTTTTATGGCCATTTAACAAGCTAGTCAAGGGGGAACTTCAATTGAGAAAAGTCTTCATGAAGATCAGGTTCCAGGCAAGTCAGAAGGGAATTTTCTCAATTGGTGATCAATGGGAAAACCCATCCCATTGTGGGTGGAGCCACCCTTAAGCTTCCAAATCCCGAGTTCTAAGAAAGCAGAGTGAGCAAGTTATGAGGAGCAAGTCAATAAAGCAGCACCCGCCCACAGCCCCTTTTCCACCAACTCTGGCCTCCAGGTTTCTGCCCTTTGACCCGACTTCCACAACATAGTTCATCTTCAGAGGAAGTGTAAGCCAAGTAAACCCTGTTCTACCCAAGTTGTTTTGGTTATGATGTTGTATCACACCAGTCATCCTGACAGAAATTGGTACCAGGATGGTCGGGGCATTGCTGTGTCAGATCTAATCACATTTGGAGTATTTGTGTAAGGACTTTGGAACTAGAAAAGTCACTGGGTGCAGAGGGTGGAGCCAGAAAAGTGATCCCAAACCCCTTGGAGCCCAGAAGATCAGACTATTGTGGGTGGCACCATCCCTGAAATGGTGGTCCTGGATTCTGTAAGGCTGAGCAAGTCAGGAAGAGCAATCCAGGAAGCAACACCCCTTCATGGACCTTTATCAGGCTTCTGCCTTATTTGAGTTCTGTCCTTCCTTTCTTGATGACCAGTGATATTGAAGCATGAGTTAAATGAAACCCTTTCTTCCCCAGCTTGCTTTTGGTCATAATGTTTCAGCACAGCAATCATAACCTAACCCTAGCAAGACAGTAGTCAAAGCCAGGAGTGCTCAAGGTCAGCCACAGTGGCTTTTCCAGGACGACATACATGGCTGCTTATTCAGCCGCCAAAGATGAGGCTTTGTCTGAGGACACAAGGCCTCACACTACTCCATTTTAGGGAGTCAGAACATGAACCCGCAGGAGAGCACCTAGAATTATCTGAAGATCAACACCCCAACACACATGACTATCTCTAGTCTTTGACCTTTGTAGGCAAAGAAGTCTCCCAGAGCACAAAGTAGCATCATAAAAGCCAGTGAAATTGCAATATAGCATTAGGTGACCCAGAACACTTCTCTCACATGAGAAATATCCCGCATAGATCACCTATGTTGACTTGCAAATGCAGCCATGGAGGCGGCCCAAAACCACGGGGCCAGATGAAAATGTCAGCAGTCTTCAGAGACAAGGGGACACACAGGATTGGAGGCAGGAGACAGACTCAGTCCTTACCATCAACTGTCATGGAGTCACAGGGATGGAGACTGAAGGATCGTGGGAAGCCAGATAAGACATGTACCAGGCTCAAACAGTGGCCAAGAAAGTGACACAAGCGTGTGTCTGTGTGTGATGAGGCTCTAGGTCATTTTCCAAATGCTGAAAATCATTAACAGAGCTTAGATGGAACCCAAATGCTAGGTTAGGTTTCCTAGCAGAGACCAAGAATACCCCCTGTCTAAGAGGACACTTCTACTTTCTCATTCCTTTCCCCATATCCCAGTACAGAAGGACACAAGGTCTCAAAGGATAGAACAGCAGGCTGCTGTGTCAATCCTTAAGGCTAGAAGAACCGACCCCCTGACAGAGGGCATATGCATTGCCTAATTCTCAGTGTCAAGAATTCCATATAGCGAGGAGTCTAAGAGCAAGCCAATTGGATGTTGAATGTCAATAAATTTAGCTGGTCTCCTTAAAGCAGTTCCTAGAGGATTTTAAAGCCAGGGCCTCACTATACTTAAGTCTGTACTGTTCTCATCTCACGCAAACAAAGTGAAGTCAGTGTCTTAACCTCTAACATGCAAGGACGATACTTTAATACATTCTCATTTGAACGGATGGAGAATTTCAGAAGTTTTATATGGTTATCAAAACTTGCCTTGAAGATGCCGATGGGATGCTGGATCTCACATCCCACTTCTAGACTGCTGCCATTATATTTGCACAGTATGTTATGCTCGCACACGGTAGCTGTATTTAATATAGAACTGAGACTGAAGCCAAAGTCATCCTTGACAACACGTCAGTGATGGAGTCCGGGCTGTTTATGCAGAGAGCATGAGGACCCTTCACCTAAAACTGTCACTATTCATTGTGACATCTGAAAGCACTAGCTAGCCCATGTTACACATTGACCTCTGAGCAGAAACATTCTCAGAATTTCCATTCTCAGAGAAGCTTCCCGCCCCCATCACATAAAACAGGCATTGGCACCAATAAGTTATCTTCTCTAAGCACACACTTAGGCCCACATGCAGCTTTCCCTGTGCAAGCACTCTCACCACTGATTCTATGATGAGGTGGCTTCAGGGATCACTTTAGATGCTGCCGAGCCTGGCCAGAAAGCCCTTCTTTCGAGAGTGCCCATATGAAGTATGCCAAAGCTTGCCCCTTAGCACACACAAAAAGCTCCATCCCAGATATTGCGCAGCAACTTGTAGGTTCAGCCTGCCTCGTTTCACAGCAAGAAGCCATTGTTGTGGTGGCCCCACAGTGCCTCGAGTTTCTAACTTGAGTCCGTTTTGACTTGTAACCCTCTAACAAGGTTAGGCTTGCTTGATTCAGTCTCCTTGAGAGCCATGAGAATATGTTCCGTTTAAGCCCATGGGAAAGAACATTAGCTAAAAACACGAACTGCGGTTGCAGGAGGCACATGCCAAGATAGCTATAGGCTGCCTGCTCGATTCAAGGATAGAATAGGAGGTGGGCAATTGACTATGCTGTGCTTTGTTCCGTGCTTTTTGCCTTGGGTCTGCATGTCTGCAACTTCTGAAACTCAGGGCTGTTCGGAATTGACCAACAGACCTCCCCGACTCTGTCCTGTCTTTCTCAGTCCTCCCTGCCTTCAGGTACCTGCCCCATAAGCTGACTCGTTGGAGCAGGCTCCACATTTTGATGAGGCATTAAGGTTAAATGTGGAGTAAAAGGTCAGGTGAACTGCAAACAGTAGGTGTCGACTGAGCTATCATTCCACCATGCTGAGGAGAGCATGTAGTTAGACAGAACCCTGAACCTTCAAAATACTGAACCCACTGTCCCTTTAACCCAGAGGCACAATGACTAATTGCTAAGTGCTTCAGTGAACACGAGAAAATGCAGAACACCAACTGGGAGCTTCCCCCTCTAGCATGCCCTTCAAGCTGCACACTCCGGGTGCTAACAGCTCCAAGGCGCTGGAGCAGAAATGTGCCTTCAGTTATGTGCTGCGAGGAGAGCTGAAGCTTCTTGGTAACTGTACCGATTTCCGTCTAAGCAGCTAAGCATGGAGCTAGTCTTGTCTGTTTTGTCATGGTCTAAGACTCAAATTTCTCCCTATGCAATTCCAACGCCACCTTTTCTGGCGGACTAGAGTTCAGAATCACAGCCAATGAAGTCCTTCAAAAAACTATGCACTGCTAGCAGCTAGCTACAAACTTCTAGGATCACCAGGAGATGAGAAAGCAAGAGGCAGCTGGTACAGCAGCTAAGGAGGGACACAGGCTGAGCAAAGCTGGGAAAACTTGGCCTTTAGAAAGAATGTTATGTAATCCCACCCACCCTCAGTCTTGCCAACTGAGCAGAAATGGCTGACCCCAGAGCTCTCATGCTCAGACCCCTGTAACCATGAGCCACCGGGGTCAACTGGGATGCACTGTTATAAGACCCCTCTTGGCTCCCTCAGTCAGTCAATCCCTCACCTGACAAATCGTTAGCATTCTGCTGGGCAGCTCTAGACCTTTATTACTCAGGATCCCATTAAGTGTGCCTTTATCAAAGGCAAAGCGGCTGCATGTGAGTCAGAAAGTCAACTCGGTGATAGGATAAAGTCCTTCAACTCCCCAGCAGACCACTTTCTGCTTCAGGGTATGGGAGAAAGTTGGCTCATTTGCACCTAATTTTTATTTAAAATTTTTTTCATTTTACATAAACCCCAGGTTCCCCTCCTTCCCCCTCACACATCCTGCCTCCCCCTTCCCACCTCCCATCCACTCTTCAGATGGGTTAAAGCCTTTCTTGGGAAGTCGACAGAATATACCTAAGTTTCTCAACTACCACCCTTTTCTACTCGGGTTCTCGGGGATATCTGGCAATAGTTCCTCTCTCCGGAGGTCCTCATTCCTGATAACGAGACCACCACAGGGCAGTAATCTGAGATTGGTAAGGGTGAGCAGAACATTTTGAAAGTACAGGAACTACTTCCAGGAGACCCTAAGCTTTCCACTACTCAGAACGAGAAGCATGATACTATGATTTCACACCTACAAGTGCGCAAAAGATTGCCTCATCATGTAGCTATTACCCAAGTCCAAATATTGGAGCCTCAATGCATCCTTAATGTTGCTTCTCAGACTTGTGAACCTAACCAACCCACCTTAGGACATCACAGCTTGGCCACTGTTTTCCTTGCAGGGTCTGATTAGAAAGGCAAACACTGGGTGACCATGAAGAGAAGCTATCCATCCCCCCAAAGCAGCTATAACTCCCCAAAGTCAGTCCTTACTCCCCACAGCAATACCATGCAACTCAAGCCTGTGAGCAGTGTACTGCGAGGGTCCTCAAACTAGGAAGTAGCTCTAGGAGCCAACACTTGACAGGCCTTGGCATCCTCTATATCACACGTAGAATTCAAGTATGGAGTCATTGAGGCTTCTACCCAAAAATTTCAAAGGAAAGCCTGGGAGCTAGGTCATGTGTGACAGGGCAGAATTCTCTCCAGGAAGCCCCTGAAAAAGCTATGTGAGTGTATGAGAGGCCTAAGGTACATTGCAGATTGCAGGATGTAAGATACTCTGATCATGGACTCTGACCTTAGACTTTGGAGCTTTGTTGGTTTGGGGGGCTCTTAGGTGAAGTAGAGGTATCGTGCATGAGATGGGCTTTTCGGGAACAAGGCATGCGGGGTTTACCCACAACTGTTTCCACAGGCTCACATGTTCCATGTTCGGTCTCGTCTGCCGCTGCTACCTGGCAGATGGTAGGAGCTTGAGTTAGAACCCAGCTGGAGGAAATGGTCGCTAGAACTCAGTCTTGGGGCAGGTCATTGTCAACCCACTTGGATTTGTGGCGTAAACAGTCCAGTGCTATCCATCCTCGAAGTATCGAGATCTCTCCCCTGAAACTTCAATTATTTCAGGTGGTAGTAAAATAGTTGCCGCACACACAGGCATTGTGCCCCATTTTTCCCCATTGTATCTCTGAGAAGCCAGGCAGGGCTCTACCCAGAAAAATCATCTCTGAAGCTGCCTGTTCAGCAGTGGAGTTTTACCAGATACACTGATAACAGGTACGCCGCCAAATTCAGTGCCAGGGAGAGGTATGTGTGGGGGAGAGTAGACACTGAGGCTCAAACCCACCTGCTCAATACCAGGCCGCATTGTAGCACCTAGGAGCTGCATCTCTGCTGATGGGCCACTTAACCACAACTGAAACCACCCCTTTGTCATGCTCAAGCCAGAAATCAAGGGATTAGTGGGCAAGCCTGTGTGGACAAGGGCCCAAGAAACTCGAAAACTAGGAGCTACCAAGGAGGCCCAGTCTAAATAGTTTTGCCCAAGCTCAAGAATTGGAAGTGCCCAGTGGCAGTCACAAGCTGTCTTCTACTGGAAGCAAGAGCTGAGGAACCCCCGTCTCCATGAGAAAGCTTCCCTCTAGAGCATAGAGGCAAGGGCTACCATGAATGACCCCTGCGCTGGCCATCTTCCAAACACAGCCCCAGAGCCACTCACATGGGGAGTGCAGGTGCCCCTTATTAAGACATCCACGTGATACTGTAGTCCATTACCTTTGATCCTAACATTCATCATTGCACACCCCCTGAATGATTTGGTTCCCTGACCTAAAAGCAGTGAAGATCAAGTATAGCTAAGGATAGAGGCAGCAATGGGAACGCAAATGGTAGTTCATTTAATAAGGCAGAAGCCACAAGAATCCTGCTATGATATCCTTTCGTTACTTGAAGTACGAGACAAAAGCAGCAACACTAGACCTTTCAGGTTAAGAGTTCTGTTTGCGATTAAAGCAGTGAAAAAGTTCTTCCTTGTCCTACATCCCTTCAAACCAAGGTGTCTAGTTCTAAATTCCAGTTTGTCCTGTGTTAATCCCAGAGAACAAGTTTTGTTCTGGGTTAAGTCCTTGCAAAACATGGTTTATTCGTAATTAAGTTCCTGCTTGTTCTATGTTAAGCCCTAGTTAAGGATAAATCCCTGTTGGTCCTATCTCAAAGTCCTTAAGGTTTGTTTGAAATTAAAAGTTCCCGTTTCCCAGGTCTGATGTAAACACCTTGCAAACCCCATTCACTCAGTGTGGATCCTTGTTTTTCCTTCCCTTCTCTCATTTTACCCTAAACAATGTTGCCCCTGTGAGTACCCTTTTTTTATTTTTTATTTTTTTGACATTAAAATATTTATTTATTTTTTTCCATACATTGTTTTGTTTTCCATTCAAGAACATAATTAAAGAAATGAGACCAAGAGGCCAGCAGTGACTGCTCTCAAATCCCGATGTAGGGTGAGGCAGCCAGTTGGTCAGTCGTAGAGCGCCCCAGTTTGCTTTATTAGACAATCGTGGGCTCGCGTTTTTTCGCCTCGCAAGTCTCAGGTTTAACAAGTCTCAACCAGAAAGTCCAGATTCAATTTTAAATAGCAGTGCTTCACTCTAACTTGGGAGGGAGAGATACGGCCCCACATTTCAGAGAAACTACTGAATGACTAGGATTTACAGTTATCCTCCATGAAAAGATTACAGAAAACTGTTCAGTCACAGGAATAGAAGCCTGTTTTGTTTCCCAAATAAAGATTCCAGATGCACAGTAGAGTATTAACCAAACCTGTCATTTACGGTGAAGAGATGAGACCACAGCCTGGGTTCCAGGCTGACAAATGACAAGTTATCTGTCATTCTGTTTGGGGAGCTGGAGGCTTTTCGGTGTGAGAGTTGAGGGAACTGCAGAGTTCTGAGCAGCTTTGCTTAGCCATGAGCTTTATCACCTGTGCCCTGGCCATAGCCAAGCCACCCCCACCGTCTTCCCCCTCACAAAAGAAACCCTGTGCTAATGGGAGCAGCGGTGGTCATTTATCTTTCACAGCTGATGAGCTGCCATTTTGGTGGCTGAACTTCGGGGTCATTTTAACTTAATGGTTTCTACGGAAAGGCTCCGTTTAAGGTCTTGGGCTCATCCCTCATTTAATCCTCAACGACTGGAACAGGAGTAATAACAAAATGAAGGATCAAAATGAGCCCCATGGTGCCTGCAGGGCATAGGCTAAGCAACCTTCCCATCATGACAGCATAGATTTAAAGGCATTCCCTTGAACCTTTGAGGCAGCTAGGCCCTGTTTACTTTTAAAGGGAACACAGGAAGAAGACAAAAGATCCGACACCAGAACTACCCTCTCCCGGGGCTGCAAACCCTCATAACCGGGTTCCAGAGTCCAGAGCAGCCAGTTCCCTCAGCAGGGACTGTGGGGGAGGCTGAGGCTCCCCTCCCCCGCCCCATATTTGAGATAGTTTAGAGACCTCTCCCTTTTCCTTCCACCAAACCCGGCCACGCACCCTTCCCGCCTCTCCTTCAAATTCATAGCCTGAAGTCTTTTGAATCTTTTATCTGTCCTCCACCCTCCCCCACTCCCAGGTGAGGAAGGAAAAGTTTCTTGGCTCTTAGAAGAAACTGACTCAGACGTCTACCTATGTAATTCCCAGGTACTTTTTCTGAAAGATGAGGGGAGGTAAGAAAAGCTTTTCGGTGAGGAGGGAGAGTTACAGGTTAGAGAACACTTCGGAGAACTAAGCAGTTTGTGTCCTTTGCGGACCACAGGGAGGTGAAGGCAAAGGGAGGCCTGCCAGTACAGCAGTTGGAAGGAAGAGCGAGCAGGCACAGCAGAAAAAAAAAAAATTTCCGCCTAGCAAGAGTGAATATGTGGAAGTCCGCCCACCTCAGCCTGTCCTCCGTGGCATAGCCTGCTGCCCCCAGAGCTCAAAGACGCCCAGCAGAGAGAGAGGAGTCATCATACAGAACCACCCTCCTCCAGGAGCTTACTGGAGTGGGCAGGGCTTCTTCCTTGCCTCAGTGTCCTTTTTATAGACCCTCTTCCTCCTCCCCCTCAATGAGCATTGCTCATTGGCTGAGTTCTTCTTTGCCCACCCATTGCTGGGGCAGCTGGAGCCTATCTTGTCATCAAGACCTGCTGTACCACCTGAAGGTAAGCTCAGGCCGAGGGCCCCGCAACTAATCCAGGAGACCACCCTTTCACCTGGGAACCTGTGGCATACCTAGCAGGTGTGGTGGGTGAGTGGTGACATTCACCATCCTAAGCTGGGGGAAGAGTTGAAAAAACACAAACATCGCCCCAGTTTCCAGGGGGAAAACTCAGTATATAAAGTAAGCCTGAAGCACGGCTTAACTGAGAGCAATGCTTGATGATGCTACATGCTTGCCCTTCACCTTAGCAAGCTCTCAGGAGCTCGTCTGCGGTGTAGATTCCCATTTAAAAATCACCTTTAAAATATGCCTTGGTTCCTCAGAGTCTTTGCAGAATCTCCACAGCTTTCAATTCAAGTTAAACTTTGCCTCGTTAGCCAAGGTGATATACCCGTGAAATTTAAATTTTATATTTTCCACATGGATGTCACATCTCACATGACACATTCTCATAGTAGCCTTCCAGGCACCAAGCAGGACTTTAAAATTTACACACACACACACACACACACACACACACACACACACACACACACACGCACATGCACGCATGGAACAGTAATGAAAAAAGAGACCAAGAATTTGAAAGAGAACACGGAGAGGTGTATGGGAGAGTTTGGAGAGAGGAAAGGGAAGGGAGAAATGATATAATTATAATCTTGAATTAATTTTTAAAAAATATACAGTTTTGGAAGTTATTATTTTAATTATACAAATTTATGAGCTTCCAGATGATGTTGTGATTCGTGCATACAGCATGTAATGACCTAATCACGGGCATTAGCATTTCATCCCCATAAACATATTTTATATGAGGTTAACATGTAATCGTTGCTTGTATTTATAGAATATAATGTGGTTATTTTGATGCAATTATACAACGTATAAGAAACAAGTCAAAGTAAATTTGCTATGGCTTCATCATTATGTTTGGAGTCATTGAGACCCTCTTTTCTAGCTATAATATATAACATATAATAAAATACAGATGAGGTTACTGAGGCTTGTTCACAAGCTACAGGACTTAAGAACTTCATTCTCACGATAGTTTTGCACTTGCTCTCTGAGTCCCCACTTCGGCCCCACTTCAGCCTTTAAAATCACTATCACCATGTCATTCCATGTTTCTAGTTATTCACACATAAGAGGGAGCTTGTAGAATCTGCCTTCCTGCCTATGATTTACCCCCATTTACCACAGTGCCTTCTAGGTCTATTCTCATTTTGCTGTAAATAGAAAGAGAGGGATATTGTTTTTATTTTTTAATGGTTGTATATACTCCATTATGTTCGTAAGCCATGTTTTCTTTGTCCATCATTCCCTTGATAGGTATGTAGAACGATTCAATATCTTTGTTATTGGGTACTGTGTCGCAACTAACAGGCATACAGGAAACATGTAGGATAAGCTGAGGAGCCAGGGTTTGGCTTAGGGATGGAGCACTAACCTAGCAACTACACTTACAAATAAAAGATAGACTCAAGAATTCAGGCTATGCACTTTCTGCAAGAGCAATGTGCTGAATTGCCCCTGGATTAGCTTCCAGTGGTAGCTGGCAGACAGAGGCATAGGCTCGTCCTTTAGGCTGGCCCACACTGGAACATCACAGAGAGTTCCACAAATAGCCCTTTCACTTGGGCTGCACTTTGTGCTTACTGCTGCCTAGAACCTCTGCATCTTTCCGGGATGCAGTCTACCCAGAAGAACAAAGACGATGAAGACTGAATAAGTCATGTCCCCAAGATGGGGACAACAGAGTTTTCCTGGATTAGTTGGAAATACCAAGGTCATGGAGAGGAACAATTGTGATAGAAGCCTTGGAACCTAGTGACTACATTCTGCGGTGGGGTGGGGGGTGGACTCAGAACTTGTTGAAGAGGTGACAATATCGTGCATCTTCATATTACAAACTGAGTGTGAATGTGTGAGCGTGCACAGGTGTGTAGATATGCATATGTCTTCATAAGACATCAGGGGTCTTGCTTTGTTACTCTATCCCTCCTCATTCACTTGAGACAAATTCTCTTCTAAACTTCGGGTTCATTGTTTGGGGCTAGGCTAGCTGACTGACTAACAAGCCTCAACCATCCTCTTGATTCCCTCCTAACCCCAAACCTCAGCACTGTGGTTTTGGGGGTGTGAAGCCACACCTGCTTTTATTGAGGTGCCAGAGATCTGAACTCAGGTTCATATGCTTGTGCAGGAAAGGGCTTTTCCTCAGTGAGCCATCTCGTGTGGCCCCTCGTATCACCAGCTTTTCACTCAGCTCATGAACTGAGAACTTATAAGCAGCTCATTCAGAAAATTTAAGGGTCATTTTATACTTTGCAAATGTGTGTGAAGCTACCTTAGGCATAATTTAGGTTGAATGAGCTAGAGTATTGAAGCAAGTCATAGGAGCTGACCAGCCTCGCCTCCATTCCCTTTGGTTCCAGATTCCTTCCACACAAAAAGAAGTGAGTTTACCCAAAATGTTTACTTGGAGGATTTTGCTCAAAACTGTTTATTTAGAGATATATAGGTTTTCTTGCTAACCTTATACCAATTGATACAAGCATTTCAAGCCTTCAGTCATTTTTGTGCAGTGGCCCTCCTGTGATTGCCACAATCATACTGGGATGTCCAAATGACCATAGGATAATTCTGGATAGAGGTGACTTGGAATATGAAGCTACTGCAGTGACCAATGTGACACCATACTGTTCGGATTTTATGCTCACTCCATTTTGTGTTTGAATGGGCCCCTTTCTTTCTTTCTTTCTTTCTTTCTTTCTTTCTTTCTTTCTTTCTTTCTTTCTTTCCTTCCTTCCTTCCTTCCTTCCTTCCTTCCTTCCTTCCTTCCTTCCTTCTTTCTTTCTTTTTTCCTTTGCTTTTTACAGACAGGGTTTCTCTGTGTAACAGCCCTGGCTGTCCTGGAACTCACTCTGTAGACCGCACTGGCCTCCAACTCACTGAGATCCACCTGTCTCAGCCTCCCGAGTGCTAGAATTAAAGGTGTGTGCCACCACCACCTGGCAATTGGGCACTTTTTAACTTCCGGTGCCCTGAACAGTCATGTCCACAGAGGAGGAGTGGATGGAAGGGAGACAAGAGAGGGAGCAACTGGGAGAAGAGGAGGGAGGGAAACTTCACTCAGGATATAAAAACCAAAGTAGCAACAACAACAACTATAAAAATAATAAAAGATGAGCCCACTCTGGTTTGAGGACCAGGGTCCATGGACCCTATAGTTTTCTGTTAACAGAATTGAATTTTGGTAAATCGGTTAAACCCTGTGCTTCTCAGATTCCCGGGATGTATGTGGACCATATTTCTTTCCTTAAAAAATGTGTATTTTGGTTTTAATTATGTGTATATGCCAGGGTGGGATGTGCAGATGTCCACAGATGCCAAAGGTGTCAAATCCCCTCAGAGCAATTAATCATCCGACATGAGTGCTGGGAACTGAACTTGGGCCATCCACAAGAGTAGTACACGCTCTTAACCGCTGAACCATCTCGCTAGCCCCCTCCCAGGGCACGTGATTCCTAACATTACCCAATTCGGCTGTTAGAGTCCATGAATATTTGAAGTTTCACAATTAGACATGATGAAGGTTGATTTCACTCTTTATAAAAAAAAATTAATGAAAATTCACAGAAACAGTGACTCTCGCTCAGTCTTTGGAAAATCAGTCACTGGGATAGCATTATTCAGGAGATCAAAAACCATGGATGTTGTTTGCTGCTCAGAAGAATTATAAAATTATGTGTTTCTTCTTAGAAGAAAGGAAAAAGCGTTAGAATCCTTTACAGACAGGCAACAGTGCGGTTGTGCGGCAACAGACAGGCAACTGAGAGGCGTGGATGATTTTTACAGCCCAAATGTGAGTGGATGGTGTGTGACCTTGGATGTGGTCCACTGTAACACTCTGCCCAGCCCCAGTCCTACTGAGACAACCACCTTGCCCTTCCTCTGTGCCATCTGGGTCAGCTGGGGCGTGCTTTTCTCACTCTGCGCCCCACAGCTCCGCCCTTGGTCCTATTGGCTGCCTACGGTTTGTGGGGATGGAAAATGCTCTCCACTGCCAAGGGTAATGTTCCAACAGAGCCAGCAAGGACGTAGAAACAAATATAGAATCAACCATGATTTATCTAGTGCCTGCTGGGTTTCAGTCCTTGGAGCTTTAAATATACCGTCTCACACCACCCAGGGATATAGTTGTGTATTGCAGACTGATAATTGAGAATAATCTTTCAAATAGCTAAAGCCAGTGGTTTCCTGACTTATTTTTTAATAGAACTTTTTGTCTTATTTCAAATGAAACCGCACGTGGATACTTCTTCACACACCTCATTAACTCTTGTACATAGATTTGATTTGTGGGTGACCTACCCAGCAGTTCTTGGCTCTGTGCTAAGAGCAAAAAGCCTCAGTGGAAGCCAGTCTTGCCCTGAATGTGGTGACTCTCCATCATTCTGTGTAGGGAAGGCTAATGGAGCATTCTGGGAAGAGTTTCTTTCCCTGCAGGGAGAAGTCTAGTGTAAGGCACTTTCCTTTCTTCCCCTGGGTAATGGGTGGGTATTTGAAGCACGGTATTGTCTTGGGCTGGACGCAAAGGCACACAGCATGGCAATGCATTAGAAAGACATGAAGATCACATTAGTCTTTGACATTAGCATTGGCTCACTGAACTGGCAACCGTTAGGTTTCCTTTTAGCTTTAAATCTAGTAGTTAGGTAATTTTGGACCTGGAGTCTGATGACAAGAAGTTCAGATCCTCCTCCTTGGGGAGGGCACCTCATGGAGCCTACCAGGCTTCTGCCTTCAGGTTGGATACTGAGGCAACTCGAAGGACTGTACAGAGAATTTCTAAGTCATGAGCTATGGGCAGTTTAGCTCTGTGCTATCTGTATTGGTTATGTTATTCTATTTTATTTCAACACCAGAACATGACTTAATTTCACTCTGGTCAGAGGGTATGGACTGGTTAATAATTTCATCCTTTTGAAGGTTTTATTAGATGGTACCTAGCCAAAATACCAACCGTTTCCCATATATAGGAGGCGATTATTCCAGTTTAAGTTATGCATTCTAAGAGACCAGCTATATTGGTGTAATATCTTTATTATTTTGTCTCACTATGTAGCAAAGTCAACACGTGTTACCCTTGGATGGAAGCGACTTTAGTTAATATGCTTAAGTTTTGGTTCTTTCTTACGTTGTGATGCTGGGGACTGAACCAGGACCTTGTGCGTGCCAGGCAAGTGCTCTTTACACTCTCAGCCTAAAGGCGCCTTTTTAATTGTACCAAAGGCATTACAGTCATATGAGATACTAGCAAGATAATCTGTGCGGGGAGAGAGGGTGGAGAGAAACTCTGTAGTGCATGCTCATGATTCCTACAAATAGAAACGTCTTCTACGAAAAGAATTTTAACCTCAAGGGTTTGCTCAGTGAATAAAGTGCTCGCTTTGCAACCACGATGACTAGAGTTTGAAACTCCAGGAGCTGAGTAAAAGATTGGTTCAGCAGCCCACCTACAATCTCTGGAAACTGAAGATGAGATAATCCCTGGAGTTAGGGGAATAACCAGGCTACCCAAATCTGTGAGCTCTGGGCTCACTGAGAGACCCTGCCCCAAGAAATAAAGAATGGAGTGATTGAAGAAAATACCTGGCCCTCTGATCTCTACATGCAGGCCCCCACACTTACACCCATATGTCGAGAACATGTATACACACTTGCACAAACCACACACATGGCCGAAAAAAAAGTTTATCCTAAAAGAAAAAGCCAGCGTGAACTTGGCAAAAAGTTACAAGGTCATCATGACTGGCAGGACTCATGGGCATAGGAGTATGCAATGTGGTGCTAGAGGATGGAAGGGGGTTCCTGAGGGTGGCGGTGGGAGGGGCTAGGCAAATGACTTCGCCAATGGTGACTACACGTGATTAGACAATAGATTCTGAGACAGAATGCCGTGAGTGGAAATGGGAGGTGGGCATTGGACAGTCCATGAAACCACATAGGAAACAAATTTTACCCCATAGGTAAAGAAAGAGGAACCACCGTGGGTTTGAACTGAGGGGTATATCATGTTTCCTCTGAGATGGGGGTTAGCAGTGGCTCTGTGCCTTGTCTCAAAGTACTTTTCTTGTCACTGCATCAAAACCCCTGATAGACACAATTTAAGAGAGGTGACGTTTATTTTGGTCCAGAGCTATCAGCCCATAGTAGTGGAGGTGGCAAAGGGATGCCCATGGTGCCTCTGACATGGCGATGGGAGACGGTAGCATGGCGTGTTATATTTCTGGAAGGATGGAAGCAAAGGGAACAGGACCAGAGCAGGGAGAGGCTTTAACTTTTAAAGCATCACACCTGGCTGTTAAACATTTTTTATTATCTACAGTGGCTGCCCATTAAGCAAAAGCTTCCTCTGCAAGGGCTGCAGCTTGAGGGGATTCTGTTCCCTCAGGCAACAACTCTTTTCAAAGCTACTAAGGGAAACTTTATCTAAATCTAAAGAACTCACAATTCAAGGATTGAGGTGGAATGCTGCTAGCTCAGAGAGGCTGAATAGCAAGCAGCTAACTTTCTCATTTTGCTGGCATCTTCCAAATAACCCACCATCCTTTTCTCCGCCCCCCACTCAAAAAACCCTTGTTACACCTGGTTCCTCCTTACCACTTCTTGTCAGCTACTTGCTGACTCAGCCTCCTGCGTGCAGGTTCATTTTATTCAATCAAACACATCTTTGAATTGTTAACAAAAGCAGTAGGAAAAAAAATGCAGCACACATTAAACTAATATTCCTTCGGGACCCGTGATCTCCAAAAACTTTCTGGAGCCCAGGTGTTTGAACACATGAGCCTGTAGGGGACCATTTGAGACTTCAGTCATAAGAGCGCTTGTGCAATTGAGAAGAGATAAGCTGATTTGAAGTGCTTTCTGGTTGGGAAAATCTGCAAGATTCAATCTGGTGTTTCTCCTTGTGGAGAGAGAGAGTGCCTGTGTAAGCATCAGTCAGTACCTTAGGGTTTCTAGGTGGCTCATAAAATGCTTACACTCAGATGGCCTGTGTAGCTTCTGTCTGTTTACACAACTGACAGACCTTCCAAGTGACTGATGGTAACCTGTAACCCTCAGTGGTGGGCTGCCCTGGAAAGAGGTAACCTGCTTCCATGTGGAATTTGTGTGGGGAGCACCCGTACCAGACTTGGAATGGAGCAAAACTCTAGAAACTGAAATTCAAATCATGTGATTGTGTCATAATCCAACTCTCTTAACAGAAAGATGCAGAAGGAAAAAAAAATCACAGTGCATATAACATTAAAAGCACAGAAGTGGATAGAAAGGATGTTTGGTGGCTGGCTCAGAGAAGAGTGATTTTGTTTCCAGGGCCATGGTCCATTACCATAAACAGTCTGCAGAAGGAATGGACAATTAATCTGGGTATAAAAATGGTGATTAGCCTTTCTAAGCATTTTCTGTGTGTCAGGCGTTAACATCCTTTCTGTTTGGGTGGGGTTGAGGGTAGTTACCTTGACATTTGATTCACTTGTCTAGGGTCAATGCCAAGCATTCAGGTGGCAGAACCAGGGTCAGAACACAGCAGCCTGAAGATCCTCCCTTCCCTGTCATGGTTTTTATCTCTACCTCATACCAATCAAATGAAACACACAGCATCTTAATTACTCCCAGGAATGTTTTAAATGTCAATATCCATAAGTGGAGTGAGTGTTCAGGGAATACTGTAGACAGAGATAGGAGGAGGTTAACCCTAATTCACACACTAGGCTTTAGACAGAGACGGGAGGAGGGAAACCCTATCTCGGAGGCCAGGGCAGGTGAGGGCATGGGGACTCCACTAGCCCTGGGGACTTCTTTGGTAGAGTCACCATTTGAGTGCAACGCTGTAACATAAACGCGATGTGTGGAGCCTGGCTCCTCACAGAAGTTCGGTGCACATCAGACAATCGCTCATCCCTTCATCTTTCTTGATTTAGGCTCCTGAATGGATTTTCCCAGCATGAGGGAAGGAACTCATTATTTTGGCAGCTAAGTCTCTCCAGGAAGGCAAATAAATTGGTGCCCAATTTGGTCTTCTTAGTTTGGTAAATATGAGTCACCCTGCAGAGGGAAGTAACCTCTTGGGGAACTTTTAAGTGCTGTTTAAAAAAAAAAAAACAAGGAAGGCTGTAGAGCAGAGATGAATTCATTTGAGGTCCCACCGGAGCCAGCAACCAGCCTAGCCTCGCTGATATCAGTAGACAAAGTCCTTCTTTGATGACTTTCCTTTTATGACTTCTATCACTGACAGTATAATTACATGATTATTAATATCCTAAACGCCTTACCTGGCTGGCATATCAATGACAGTTCAGTGAGAACAGAAACAGGGCTTCACAGTTGGTGAGCTCAGAAGTGCACATCCTCCAAGGCATCCATCTCACCCCTTACTCTCTGCTTGCTTGAGCTAAGAACTCGAGAGTGCCACAGGGCCATGGTTATAGTTTCTGTCTAGATTAAGAGTGATTTCTTAAGTGTGTGTGCGCGGGCACGCATGCACTCACGTGCACATGAGTGCGGGTGTCCACCGAGGCCAGAAGATACCCTGGAGCTGGAGTCACAGGATGTTGTGAGCCACCCGATTTTCATGCTGGGAGCACAACTTGGGTCCTCTGAAAGAGCAGTGTGCTCTCTTAATCACTGACCCATCTCTTCAGTTCCTAGAGTTAGAGTTTTACAGGATGGAGTCACCGTTCCTGACATCAAAGCTAGAGACATGCTTCTCTACCCTAGCTCTTCATTGTGCTGGCTATTCGATACAAGCTTTAAGGGGTGGGTGGGGAACAGGCACTCACAGATGAATCCCTGCATGGTGATGGTGAGCGGTTTCCAGTTCAGTTACTTCTTGTTCCCTCTTGACTGCCTAAAGCAATACTTGGGAAAATCAGCATCTCTGTTCTAAAGGAGAAATCCCTAATGTTGGGTACACCCCACAGTGGATTGAATGTTTTTCTCACACACGTGTATATAAATGAGGGAGAGGCCAACTGTTGTTGGTTGTTTTTTACTCTTCATCTCTTTTGGGGGCCCGCCACCCAGCTCCCAAACAAACACTCATGGAGGCCTATTCTTATAAATGTCTGGCCTTAGCTTGACTTCTTTCCTAATTTAAATCGTCCCTATCTACCTTTCGTTTCTGAGGTTTGTCTTTCCTTACTTCTGTATATCTTACTTTCTTACTTTCACTCTTACTCTGTTGCTGGCTGTGTGACTGGATGGCTGGTCCCTAGTGTCCCCCTCTCCTGGTTCTCTTGCTCCTCCATCTTTGCCTCCAAGATTTCTTCTTCTATTTATTCTTTCTGCCTGCCAGCCCTGCCTATTCTTTCTCCTGCCTTGTTATTGGACGTTCAGCTCTGTATTAGACACATCCGGTGTTTTAGACAGGCAAAGTAACACAGCTTCACAGAGTTAAACACGTGCAACATAAAGGAATGCAGCATCTTCGCACCATTAAACAAATATTCCACAGCATACACAAATGTAACACATGATAATATTTTACAATAGTCAACTTTAGGTGACAGTCCTCAGAAGCTATCCATCTTGTTTGTTTGAGACATGGTCTACCACTGGTCCAGATCTCCTCCAAATAGAGTAAAATGGCTGGCCAGCAAGTCCCAGGGGTCTCCCTGTTTCCATATCCTCTCTTCTGGGTTCATAAGCAGACTTCATCACACCCCGTTTTTCATGTGGGTTCTAGACATTGCACTCAGGTTCTGTGTGTGCAAATCAAGCAATTTATTGGCAGAGTGCCTTCCCCAGACCATGACTTCTTGCTCTTTTTTTTTTAAAAGTTTTATTTATTTTTATTTTATATGTATAGAGGTTTGCATCTCTCCACCCTTTGTGCATGCAGTGACAACAGAGATTAAAAGAGGGCATTGGATCCCCTGGAACTGGAGCTGCCATTTGGGTGCTAGGAACTAGGAACTGAGCCTGGATCCTCTGCAAGAACAAGCCCTTTTAATCTCTGAGCCATCTCTCCAGCCCCAATGAACCATCCGTCACTCCTAATTGGTCCCCCAACCCTGAAACTCTGAGTCAATCTTATAGTTACCTTTAGGAGCTTGGACCATCAGCATCCTCTAACTTTGAAACTCTTCAGTTCTACTGTCTAGTCTTGAAGAGACAGACACCAAGGAATCCACACCGCACAATCGCCGGAGATTGGTCCACTCATCCTTTCCTCACCTGTCTTTTCCTTGTCTCCCTTTTGTCCACCATGTTCACTGTAGTTGAATTTCTCTTACACTGACCATTTCCAAAGCTTCTCCATTGCTTGCACCAGCCCGGTTCATTTTACCCTCAGGAGATAAGACTTCCCACTTGACCCCCAAATGCTGAACTGATTGAACCACATCTCCCCCTTAGCTTGCATTGGCTTCCAGATACAAACTAGATGCCTTGCAGGGCTTTCTAGGTCCTTCCTTTCTGATTTGGTCTTGCCTCTTATTTCTATCTTCTCTCCCTCCTGGATCTTCCATGCTGTGATGGTGCTGAGGTAATGATTAGTCATTCCCTCCCGCTTAACCCTTCCTTCTCCTGGAACCTCAGCTATCCCATGATCAATATAGCTATCCTTCAAGAAGCGTTTGAAATGCAGCCATACACATTAAGTCATTCTCTCTCTTACCTTTGTTCTTAAATGTCCTACCTTTGGGGACTGGAGAAGCAGACCCATAGTTCAGAAAACTGGCTGCTCTTCCAGTGGACTCGAGCTCAATTCCTAGCACCTACATCATGGTTCACAACCTTCTCTAACTCTGATTTTGGAGGATCCAATGCCTTCTTCTGGCCCCCTCATGCACCAGACACTCATATAGTACACAGACATGCATGCAGGCAAAACACCCCCCATACACACAACATGAAATCTAAAAATTTAAAAAGCCCTAACTTCACACACATTTTTCTTTTTATTGGTGTACTTTATTTTATTATATCAGTGACTTATATTCATGTGTATGTCAGTGTGCTAGCAAATGCACTATATATTTTATACTGTATAATGTAATGCATATTGCAGACACAGAAGACTACCCTAGTACTTTTAGTGTTTACCATTAGGAGCCAAGCCCAGATGTGTCACTGATGCTCAGTCAAAAATTGGGCAATGACGCTGGTCCTTCTCTCTCCCTTTCCCTGGTCTTGGGACTCTCTTCCCCCAAGTATGAGAACCATGGGCCTAAAAGTTTGAAATATACAGCTAAGATAAAAATTTCCCTTAAATTCCTTACCTTTACCTCTGTTCCTAGTCTATCTATCCCAACAGATTTCAGATCAACTACAATCTACTCCAGCACCTCACCAGTTCCAGATGTTCTTTCCAAATCTGCATCCAGACAGCTCCAAAGCAGCTAGCTCAAAATGGTCCAGCTTTGCAATCTACTTGTGGTCATCTGAATAAATGGCCCCTTAGGCCCATAGGGAGTGGGGCTATTAGTAGGTGTGGCTTTGTTAGAGGAAGTGTGTCACTGAGGGCAGACTTTGAGGTCTCAGATACCCAAGCCAGGCCCAGTGTGACAGTCTCTTCCTGCTGTCTAAGAATCCAGATGTAGAACTCCCAGCTCCTTCTCCAGCACCATGTCTACCTACATGCTTCCCAATATGATGATCATGGGTTAAACCTCTGAAACTATAAGCCATCCCCAGTTAAGTGTTTACCTTTATAAGAGTTGCTTTGGTCATGGTGTCTCTTCACAGCAATAGAAAACAAGGACACGACTTCAATGCTGCCTGCACTTTCCTAGCCTCAGATGGTTCTGTAGCGCCTTGGCATTGACTGACACAACCTGTTCTTCCCAACCTTAACCAACATTTCTGCTTCCATGGGTTCCTAACAAAGATGCCCCCATATCAGCAGGAAGCAGACAGAAAGAAAGACACCCACTTACCTAACACCCAGAAATCCAACGATAAAGCAAGAAGGTGAGAACAAAGGGCTCTAGCGTGCCTGCACATGGCAAACAAACACGACACTGGCAGGTTTTGCCCTTTGCCCTTCTCTCTCCCTTGGTAAATGGTTAGATTATATTCCCAAAGGCAGTTCCCAAGGTTTCTTCCCTTATTTGGCCACTGACTCTTTCCTGAGACTAAACACCAAGGTCTAGCAATCAGAGTTCATTGTTTGGCTACACTGGTTGGCCTGTCCAACCAGGATTTACCAACTCATCCTAGCATAGACTCCCCTCTTTTCACCTTAAAGCCAGCTCCTGGAAACAAACACCTGCTCCTTGCTTTTTGTCTTTGCCTGATCCAGAGGTAGCCCCTATCCCTGTTTGTCCCACCAGGGTAGTAAATCTCCTTCGTGCTGAGGAAAAATAAGATTGGGCAATGAGTCTGTAGAGATTTAAGTACACATAACCAGTCATGGGGAAGTCAGATAGCTGTCACAACAACAGTCCCAATTCACTTCTGAAGATAGATGACAAGAATTAATATTTAAGTGCATGTTCTAGCCTCAATAGTGACCCTGAGCTGCAAGCCTCCTGCAGTCATGATCTCTGCCACTCTGTACAGTGCTGTTGTCTTGCCATGAATGGAACATGTGATGTTGGCCAGAAACTATGATTTTGTTTAAATATTAAAAAGTGCAGGCAGACTGAAGAATATAGTGAGCATGCTGTTTTAGAATAAGTCAAATTTACACAGTTTGGGTTTTGAGGAGATGGAGATCTGAGTTTGAATCCACAGGACCCATAGAAAGATGGACAGATACAAGCATCTATAATCCCAGTGATTAGAAACAGACATGGAAGAATCCCCAGGAAGTCACAGGCCAGCTACCCTGGCACACGCAACAACAAACAACAAAAAGCCATCTCTAAGAAGGTAGAAGATGAGAACACTCATTTGAGGTCATCCTCTGACCTATACACACACATCAAGGTAGGATCATGCTAGGCAGGGGAAGCAGAGAGAAATACATAGAGAGAAAGGATAGGGAAGGACTGGGGAGGGGAGGAGGAAGAGGAGCGTGAGAAGATAGAGGAGGGGGAGGAGACGGAGGACAGTGAGGAAAGGGAGGAAAAAGAGTAAAGAAGAGATTACTTAGTTTTAAAGGCTGAGTGTAGTGGCATTTCATTTCTATTTTAATAAATAAAGATTGCCTGAAGATCAGAGAGTAAAACAGCCACATTGGTCAGCCTTATCCCAGTAGACACACTAGTTGCTATAGAAACCGGGTGGTGCATGCCTTTAATCCCAGCCCTAGAGTGGATTATAAAATGGGAGGAGACAGCTCTCAGGCTCAGTCTCATTCCGAGATTTCTGGAGGCAGGATCACCATTTTCACACTGAGGTTGAGGCTAAGAGCCAGTTGCTGACTGCTTTGCTGTTCGGGTCTTCAGGTTGAACCCTAATATCAGTCTCTGAGTTTTTATTAATTGTGTTCCAACTGAGGACATTCTACTTTCCCTTCACTTTGGTTAGCCATGTTTCTTCTCTCCCAAAGGTGGGCAAATATCTGTGTGCTTGATGTCCCATGAATTCTTCACTGACTCACCAGGGCCACTAGGCAAGCATCCCATCAATCAGAATGCAGGATTACAGAGGCCTGAAGAAAGGCTGCTAACAGGAGCTACACTGGGTGGGAAGAGGAAATCCACATGGACAACCAGAGGTCATCTACAAGCCACTTGTGATTCCAAGTGTGTCTCATGGACACCACGAAAGAGAATCCCCTGGACAGAATGGTGGTTCCCGAAAGGTCTATTCTCCAGGACCAGAGAACAGGAAGGGCTGTGGTGAGGCCTAAGTACAGGATGCTCATCAACAAAGCTCCATGAAGAGGCTGCAGAAGGGGCCTCTGTTAGTCCAAGGAGGTAGGAAATGATTTGCTCCACCTTGCTATGCCAAAGCAAGAGCTTTGAGTAGCCAAAGAAGAAGTTGCAGAAGGGGACTATATTAGTCCCAGAACTGGGAGGAAGTGACCTTCTCCATCTTACCATGCCAAAGCAAGAACTTTTAGTAGCCAAAGAAGAACTTTTTTCTTTCTGGTATCAGGGGTCAAAGGGCAGAGTTGGAGGATGGTGGGAAAAAGAGTGTGGAGGAAAGGCTCAGTGGTACAAGGATGCAGGGATGAGTCTGGTTTGACAGTGGAGAGAGTGGAGTGGTCCCCCACAGGATGAAGGAAAACTCTCTGAGCCAAACCACAGCAGTGATACATCTCTGTTAGCTTTCCAAGCCCTGCAGCAGGTACTACTGTAGCATGAGTTCTAAGAGGTCTTAATAATAAAATCCAGAGTCAGATATAGGGGAAAATACTGAGAGATCAGAAAGACAAAGGAGCCAGACCACTGCAACTTTACCTCTTTGACCAAAATGAGACTGAGTTCCTGTCTCCTCCCACTTGTCACTTCATCTCTCCACCCAGTCATATCCCATCCTGTCTGTCTGTACAGACCTCCAGGCCTCTATGGTTAGCTACTGACTAGCTCTGCCCTCTGCTCTTCAGGCAAGCTTTATTTGTACAAACAAGATATCACCACATACTACAAAGGAGAGACTTAAAACAATAGACGTTTACTTTCTCATGGTTGTGGAAGTCTGAGGTCTGAAAACAAAGTCCTGACAGGGTGTGCAGAGTGGCCAGGATTGCAGATTGACCCCTGGGAGCTCTGAGTGATCTCCAGTAACACTGAGTGACCTTCAGAGTGACTGGAACCATGGCCCTGACTCTACCACGAGGAATAACCATCTGATCCTTGGATCCAATGGCACCTGGAAGATTGATCACCAGAGACACAGACCCAACTACACCAATCAGAGGAAAAGATGGGTAGACAAGGTAAGAACACACTCAACACCACAAAAGAACAACACAACACCAACAAATCTAGTGGCCCTACAACAGCAAAACTTGAATACCCAAAAATAGATGAAGCAGAAGAAAATGACTGAAAAAATAACTTTAGAAAAATGTTTGAGGCTCTTAAAGAGGAAATGAAAAATTCCCTCAAAGGAATGGAGGAAAAGACAAATAAAAAATTGGAAGAAATCAACAAGTCCCTTAAAGAAAACTAAGAAAAGCAATCAAATCAATGAAAGAAATGATTCAAGACTTGAAAACCAAAATAGAGACAATATAGAAAACATAAACCGAGGGAATTATAGAAACAAAAATTATGAGAAAACAATCAGGAACCACAAATGCAAGCATAAACAGCAGAATACAAGAGATGGAACAAAGAATCCCAAGTGCTGAATATACAATAGAGGAAACAGACTCATCAGTCAAAGAAAATATTAAATCTAACAAACGCTTACCACAAAATATCCAGGAAATATGGGACACCATAAAAAGAACAAACCTAAAAATAATAGGGATAGAAAAGAAGAAGCCCAACTTAAAAGTATAGAAAATATATTCAACAATATCATAGAAGAAAACTTTCTCAACATAAAGATTTTGCATATGAAGATATAAGAAGCTTACAGAACACCAAATAGACTGGAAGAAAAATAAAGTGCCCTTGCCATGTAATAATCAAGACACTAAAAATACAGAATAAAGAAATAATATTAAGAGCAACAAAGAAAAAGGCCAAGTAACATATGAAGGCAGAATTATCAGAATTAGAGCGGACTTTTCACTTGAAACAATGAAAGCCAGAAAGCTCCTGGTCAAACGTTATACAGACATCAAGAGACCATGGATGCCAGCCCAGACTACTATACCTAGCAAAACTTTCAAGCACCATAGATGGTCAAAGCAAGATATTCCAAGACAGAATCATATTTAACAAATACCTAGTCACAAACCCAGCCCTACACAAAATACTAGATGGAAAATTCCAACCCAAGGAAGTTAGCTACATCCAGGAAAACACAGACAATAGATGATCTCAGTAGCAGCAAATCCCAAAGAAGGGAAAAACCACAAACAATAACATCACCAAAAACAAAAACTAAAATAACAGAAGCTAGCAATCACTGGTAATTAATATCCCTTAATATAAGTGGACTCAACTCACGTATAAAAAGACACAGGTTAACAGATTGGATACAAAAACAGAATTCATTCTTCTGCTGCATGCAAGAATCACACCTCAACCTCAAAGACAGACATTGCCTCAGAGTAAGGGGTTGGGGAATAATTTTCCAATCAAATGGACCTAAGAAACAAGCTGGTGTAGCTATCCTAATATCTAACAAAATAGACTTCAAATGAAAATCAATCAAAAGAGACAAAGAAAGACATTTCATATTAGTCACAGGAAAAAATCTATCAAGAGAAAATCTCAATATTGAACGTCTATGCCACAAATACAAGGGCACCCTCATATGTAAAAGAAACACTTCTAAAGCTTCCATCACACATTAAATCCCAAACACTAAAAGTGAGAGACTTCAACACCCCACTCTCACCACTGGACAGGTCTATCAGACAGAAAGTTAACAGAGAAATAAGGGAACTAACAGATGTGAACCAAATGAACTTAGCAGACCATCTATAGAACATTCCATCCAAACATAAAAAAAAACTTCTTCTCAGCACCTCATGGAACCTTCTCAAAAATTGACCACATACTAGGTTAACAAGGCAAACCTCCACAACTACAAAAAATTGGAATAATCCTATGTATCTTATCAGATCACTGTGGCTTAAAATTAGAATTAAACAGCAATACTAATTTCAGAAAGCCCACAAATTCATGAAAATTAAGCAATGCTCATTTGAATCATCAATGGGTCAAGGAAGAAATCAAAGACTTCCTAAAATTCAATAAAAATGACTACACAACATACCCAAATTAATGGTACACAATGAAAGCAATGACAACAGGAAAATTCATAGCACTAAATACCTATATAAGAAGCTAGAAAAATTCCACACTAATGAGTTAACAGAACACCTGAAAACTCTAGAATAAAAAGAAGCAAACTCACCCAGGAGGACTAGACAGCAGGAAATAATCAAATTCAGAGCTGAAAACAAAATAGAAACAAAGAAAACAATACAAAGAATCAATGAGACAAACCTTTATCCAATAGACAATGGATAAACCTTTATCCAAACTAACCAAAAGGCAGAAAGAGAACAGCCAAATTAACAAAATCAGAAATGAAAGGGGGGACATAACAACAGACACAGAGGAAATCCAGAGAATCATTAGATCATATTTTGAAAACCTGTACTCCACAAAATTGGAAAACTTAAAGGAAATGGACATTTTTCTGGATAAATATCACTTATCAAAATTAAATCAAGACCAGATAAGCAAATTAAGTAGACATATAACTGCTAAAGAAATAGAAACAATCATCAAAAGTCTCCCAACCAAGAAAAGTCCAGGGCCAGATGGTTTCAGCTCAGAATTCTACAAGATTCTCAAGGAACTAATACCAATACTCCTCAAATTGTTCCACACAATAGAACCAGAAACAACATTTCCAAACTCTTTTTATGAGGCTGATACCAAAACCAAACAAACACATTACTAAGAAAGAGAATTACAGATCAATTTCTCTCATGAATATTGATGAAAAAATATTCAATAAAATACTGGCAAACCGAATCCAAGGACACATCAGTAAAAGCATCCACCATAATCAAGTTGGCTTCATTCCAGAGATACAGGGATGGTTCAACATATAAAAATCTGTAAATGTAATCCACCATATAAACAAACTGAAACAAACCCCACATGATCATCTCATTAGATGCTGAAAAAGCCTTTGACAAAATACAACATCCCTTCATGATAAAGATAGATAGCAGGGATACAAGGAACATACCTAAACATAATAAAGGCAATATGCAGCAAGCCAACAGCCAACATCAAACAAAATGGAGAGAAATTCACAGTGATGCCACTGAAATCAGGAACAAGACAAGGTTGTCTACTCTCTCCATATCTATTCAATATAGTTTTTGAGTCCTAACAATAAGACAACAAAAGGAGATCAAGGGGATACAAATCGGAAATGAAGAAATCAAACTCTCACTATTTGCTGATGATAAGATAGTTTACATAAGGGCCCCCCAAAATTCTACCAAGGAACGTCTACAACTCATAAAACCCTTCAGTAATGTAGCAGGATACAAGATTAACTTGAAAAAAATCAGTAGTTCTCTGTTGCAAGGAGGGGACCTGATTGTTTGTCCCGGTCACCCGGCTAGCTTAGCCCTGAAATAACCACACAGAAACTGTATTAATTAAATCACTGCTTGGTCCATTAGCTCTAGTTTTTTTTTTTTATTGGATAACTCTTACATCTTAATTTAACACATTTCTATTAATCTGTGTATCACCATGTGGCAGTGGCTTACTGGGGAAAATTCCCAGCATCTGTCTTTGGTGGATCCATGGTGTCTCTCTCCTCTGCTTTCTTCCTCTCAGAATTCAGTTCTGAATTCTCCGCCAACCTAAGTTCTACCCTATCAGGCCAAGGCAGTATCTTTATTCATTAACCAATACAAGCAACACACAAAAGGAACTCCCACATTAGTTCTCCTTTACACAGATGATGAGAAAGAAATCAGAGAGACATCATCCTTCACAATAGCCACAAATAACATAAAATATCTTGGAGTAACTCTAACCAAACAAGTGGAAGACCTGTATGACAAGGACTTTAATTTTTTTAAGAACTAAATTGAAGAAGCCACCAGAAAATGGAAAGATCTCTCATCCCATGTTCTTTGGTACATAGGATTAACATAGTAAAAATGACAATCTTACCAAAAACAATCTACCGATTCAATGCATTGCTCATCAAAATCGCAGTAATATTCTTCACAGGCCTCAAAATAACAGTACCTCAACTTCATATCGAAAAGCAAAAAAAAAAAAAAAAAAAACCAGGATAGCCAAAACAATCCTGTACAATAAAAGAACTTCTGGAGGCATTGCAATCCCTGACTTCAAACTCTACTACAGAGCTTCAGTATTGAAAACAGCCTAGTATTGGCATAAAAACAGACAGGAGGACCAATGGAACTGAATTGAAGACCTAGATATCAATCCATACACCTACGAACACCTGATTTTTTACAAAGAAGCAACAAATATCAAATGGAAAAAAGAAAGCAAATTCAACAAATGGTGCTGGCATAACTGAATATTAACATGTAGAAGAATGAAAATATATACATATCTATCACCATGCACAAAACTCAAGTCCTAATGGATCAAAGATCTCAACATAAAACCAACTGCACTGAACTTCATAAAAGAGAAAGTGGGAAGTACACTTGGACTCATTTGCACAGGAGACCACATCCTAACTATAACCTCAGTAGCACAGAAACTGAGAGAAACAATTAATAAATGGGACCTTCTGAAACTGAGAATCTTCTGTAAAGCAGAGGACATGGTCAACAAGACAAAACAGCAGCCTACAGAATGGGAAAAGATCTTCACCAATCCTGCATCGGACAGAGTGCTGATTTCCAAAATATACAAAAAACTCAAGAAATTGGTTATTAAAAGAACAAATGATCCAATTTAAAAAATGGGGAACAGACATAAACAGAGAACTCTCAACAAAGAAATCTAAAATGGCTGAAAGACACTTAAAGAAATGATCAACATCCTTAGTCATCAGAGATATTTAAACCAAAACAACTCTGAGATTCCATCTTACACCTGTAAGAATGGCCAAGATCAAAAACACTGACAACTTATGCTGGAAAGGTTGTGGGGTAAATGGAACACTCCTTCATTGCTGGTGGGAGTGCAAACTGGAACAGTACCTTTGGATTTCAGTATGGTGATTTCTCAGAAAATTAGGAATCAACCTACTTCAAGACCCAGCAATACCACTTTTGAGTATAAACCCAAAGGATGCTCAATCATACCACATGGACATGTGCTCAACTATGCTGATAGCAGCTTTGTTTGTCATAGCCAGGACCTGGAAACAACCTAAATGCCCTTCGACCAAAGAATGGATAAGGAAAATGTGGTACATTTACACAATGGAGTGCTACACAGCAGAAAAAAATAATGACATCTTGAAATTTGCAGGCAAATGATGGATCTGGGAAACATCATATTGAGTGAGGTAACCCAGACCCAGAAAGACAAATATCATATGTACTCATTCATAAGTGGCTTTTAGACATAAAGCAAAAAAAAGCAGCCTACAATTCCCAATCCCAGAGAACTTAGACAACAAAGGGGACCCTAAGAGAGACACATGGATCTATGTACATGGGAAGTAGAAAAAGACAAGATATTCTGAGTAAATTGGGAGCATGGGGCCATAGGAGAAGGAAGGAAGGGAGGGAAGAAGAAGGAAGGGGAGTAGAAAAAATACATAGGCCAATAAATAAATAAATAAATAAATAAACTTTGATCTAAGGCTTTCATTTGGAACTTCCACAGACAGTTGCATGGGAATTTCAATAAGTGAGATGTTTCCAATCATCTTCATGTGGATATTGCTCAAGAAAAGGTTCTCACCACCAACCTTCAGCTTCAGACTTATGTGCATCCTAGTAAACTTAATCAGTTCAGGAAGCATCTAGGGAAGACAGTGCCATCCAATGAAGCCTCAGGAGGGCCTCTGCTCTTGAACAAACACACATATTGTTAGGGTCTTGGAACAGATTCATAATTTCTTTTAAGACAATTGCCCCTCTCTTTCAAAACACCTTTTGTAATACAGGGCCCTGGCAAACTTATTGAGCCATGGGACTTCTGATTTTGTAACCTATATCTGCTGTCATCAGATGAAGAATACCTGAACCAGAAGATCCTCAAAACCCTTGTTTGGTGAAATAGAAATACTCTAGGAGACAAGGACAAAGTGAGTCACTGGCAACTCACACGAGACATGGATTTCTTCCTTGATTTTTTTTTCTCCTATGCCTCCTCTTCACCTTAGACTCAGACCTCCAACTTTATGTGCAACCCTCTGGCCCTTGTTGACATAATGGAAAAGCCATGAGTCCCTACTGCCTTCACTTCTGAATGTCTGACTCAAGTTTTCCTCTCATGCGTTGGTGGTGGTGAGCAACAACCATAGGGCAGTTGTGAAGGGATCTTGGTGGAAGAAATTTGTGTGGTGTTTTTGAAGGTTTTCTTTGTGATGAAGAAAAGACCAAGCCTGTAGTAATTACAGATAGACTGACTTATGTAGGATTTTGCAAAAGTCACTAGTGGCAGTTAGATGCAATTTAGAGGAAAAACGTGTGGGTAGATTTCTTCAAATTTACACAAGGAACAAAGGTATTTGTAAAAAAAAATAAATCAATTAAAACAAACTAAATGAGAATTTCAAGGCACATCCTACAAAATGAAACTCCCAGAGGAGTATCCTGTGGATTTCATAGTGTCTTTCTTTGACCTCTGTCACTTGCTCTGTGAGTCTGTACACAAGGAATGTTTGTGTCAGGAATGAAGACTTTGTATGGGATCTGTAACTCTCACATCCCGTACCAAGGTGAGCAATGACAGTGCCTTGAACAGAGATGAACACTAAATATCCAATAAAGAGGGCAACGATGTCTTTGCTTTTCCTGCAGATCCTTTGTTTACACATCTTTATCCCTCTGGTACCCTACTAGCCATTCCCTGCTCAAGAGTGCCCCACTCTAGATAATCCATCATATGGTCACTCTACTGAAATTGTGCCACATGTATGTGGAATCATATCACCAGCTCATGATAGATTTAGTGCGTTTTCCCTCCCATACTGCAGTGGGCAGCAATTTAATTTAGTGGAAACATACATACCTTGAATAAAGATTTATTTGCCCCACAAAAATGATTTTAATGAACTATTATTCAATGACTTTTAAAGTACCTCTTCGTCACCATAGTAATCCCATTTGTGATGCTACTAACCAAGGAAATCATTTTACTGTGAAGAGCCTGTAATGAGCTTAGACCTACAGATTAATTTATTTTCATTACGCCTCATAAAACAAAATAACTTGACTTGATACGCAGAGGAATGGACTTCTAGGATACAGGGCACAAAATCGAGATATGTCCTACAAGATTGGGGTTCTATGCCACAAAATAAAATATGCCTTTTATCAATATCTATTTGTGTCAACCAGAATCCCAACATGAGAGAGAAACCACATGGCATTTCCAACCTGTAAAATTTATTATAAGGAATTGTTAACCATATGACAGGATTACCCACTATGGAGAAAAAGGAAGCATAAACTACAATGAGGTTCAACTGATAGATAGAGCAGAAAATACTGCTCAAGAGGTACTTAGGGACCTGGGAACTCAGGTGCTGAGGATGATGGGAAAGTTCATGTAGATGTTTCATTGGTGGAACTCATTGAGAATCTTCCTTCTGAGACAATGGAAGGAACCACCTTCTAGAAGGAATACAGTGTAGTTATCACTGAACGTCCACTGCCCTGAGGCTGGGGGAAGCTGCTGGGTTTGGGCACTGCTCTAAGAGAACTCGTGGAAAACTTCCCTCCTTGGCATCAGAGAAACCCCAATGCTTCAAATTCACAGGACGGTGTTCACGAGGCAGAGCTCTAGAAGGATAGCATCTGGCATTCTGAGGAAAGTGGATTTTTATCTCTTCCTTGATAGATGGAATGGACTTCTGAGAAGCAAGGCGTGAGTCTGAGATAATGCCTTGCAAGATTGGAGTGCTATGCCGCAAAGTAAAAGACGCCTTTTGATCAGTGATCTGTAACTATTTGTATCCATTGGGATCCCAACACAAGAGAGAGAAAACTTCTGTGATACAGCTCTCTAATCCATAAGTGACTTGTGGGATAAAGAATATATTTTGGCTTACAGTTCTGGAAGGCAGTCCCATAATGGTGAGGAAGGCATGGCAGCAGCTAGCTGTAACAAGATGCTGAGCTCTTCAACTGAAAACAGAAACCTGGAAGAGTGAACTGGAGGTAGAGGTGAGGCTATAAACTCTCAAAGCCCACCATCCCTGACAAACTTCTTCTAGTAAGGCCACACCTCCTAAGATCGCTTCCCACTAACTGGGGACCTAGTGTTCAGATTTGTGAAGCTATGTAGGATGTTTTTCATTCAAACCAGCACAGAAAGGCTCCTATGAGAAATTATAGAAAGCCCTGCAAGACTATTGTGGAAAAAATTCTGGAGCCAGGAGTTAAAATTCTATCCCATTGCTTGGACTTTCCACATTACCTAAAGACTGAGTTGGCATGAGACCATCCCACAAGACATATTTATGGGTGGTTCTCCATTATCACAGCACAGGCAGTGGCCGTCATGCAGCACACATTATAACCTGTGTTCAATGGTCAAAAAACTCTCTGTGTTAACACGTCTCCTTCTTACCAGTTTAGAATCTCTCTCTCTCTCTCCAAAGTGTCTGATCATTGTGTCCATAACCAGTTGGTAATTACCCCTCTGTTTCGCCAACACACAATGACACTGCATTCTTTTGCAAGCTGAATTCATGGCTATGAGTCAGTCGGCACATTTCTTTGCTGTGAAATGAGCTCCTTTATCATACACAGTGTCGTTCGGAATGCCATGATGATGGATAGTAGTACCTGCCAGCGGAAACATTACAGGCAGGGGAGGAAAACCTATATCTAGAATATGTTTCTATTTTGGCGGATGGAAATCTCAGACCTCTCCATTATGGAAGAAGGCCAATGCAATCAAGCTGTCACCAGGTGGCTAGATGGCCCCCTTAGGAATCGGGCCACATTAGAAGCTTATTTATGTTGTCTTCTTTCAGAAGATTAGGTACTCGGCAGTAGCATTGGCCTAGATTATAAAAGGCCATTATTTCCCTAGCTGAACTCACTTAGAAGATACCTGTTGAGATGTCAGAGAAAGTCATCCATTGAGAGATGCCAGGCTGTGGTACTTGCTGAGATATTACATTATGGGGTGCCCTGGAAATGCACCCAAGGGGTACCCCAGTCTTATTAGCTTTCTAGTTTATAGGGAAAGTACTTTGTCACAGAGCTCATTCTGAAGCCCCTTCTAAGGGTGGGTGCCAGCAGGTCTCTGAGAAATACTAGCAAGAATCTTCTCTGGGAAGATGTGGCATGATGGGTAGGCCTCCAAGAAAATGAGCACTTTGGACCTGGGTGGGAATGTAGAAGGTCTTTCTTCCTTCATGTCCCACCAGCATCTTTCAGTAACAAAGCTTAATAGTATAATAATTGTGAAGGAGAATGGCTGACTGAGGCTGACGAGACAGCTGAGTGTGTGGCAGTTGATGGGTTTGGAGATGAAATTAATGACCATACCATCAAAGTATGCTAAATATATGTCTAAAAAGAGGAATAGTTGATCTGCTTTTGCCCATAGTTTAGATTCCAACTGATGGTTGGTCTTTACTGTCAACTAAATGAGATCAAGACTCTGGGCCTTGAGGCATGTCTGGAGGGGTTATCTTTGTAGCACAACTGAAATGGGCAGAGCCAACCACTGTGGGTGGTGTCATTCCTTGGCTGGGATTCTGGACTGTGTAATTGGAGAAGAGAGTTAAGCAGTTTATATGCATTCACCCCTTTCTGCTCGCTCACGGTAACACATTGTGCCCAGCTCTGTTAAGTTCCCACTGCCCTGACTTCTCCACTATGATATATTATATCTTGGAACTGGGAGCCAAAATAAGCCCTTTTTCCTTTAAGTTGCTCAGTAGAGCTTTTGGTCTTTTTAATCACCTCAACAGAAAAGCAACGAAGGTATCCATACTTGCATCTTGGATTTGGTTTCGTTGGTTGTGCTCAAGAGAGGGCAACTCTGACTAGAGTCACAGTAAAACCTGTTTGCAACCAGAATCAGAATGCATCCCCATAAGGACACATACCTTGGTGTCCTTATGGTGTCCTTATGCTGCAATGCCACCATGAAGAGAAGAGGATCCTTGATCTTGCTGAGCTGGCTCATTCAGGTTATCAGTGGAGATATTCTGCTAGCAAGACACTATTGTTAAGGAAGACAATTTATGAAAACAAAGCAATACACCTGGCTTTTTCTTAGATGTCTCATGCTTCAGAGTATCAAATCAATCAGACATTGCAGCAACTGGGCAAAGAATGATACAGTGCGACATGGATTCTGTGGGAATAAAGGCATCAATCACACCGCCAGGATACACTGTTCAACTGGCCAAGAGACCATGGGATTGGGAAGATAGAATAGGTGGTGGTAGACAATGGCTATGACCGATTCAATTATTAGTACTGAAGAGCTTCATGACAGGTAACCAGAACCCGGGTTCTGCTGTTAATTTAACTTCTCCTTCCCAGCACATCTTATAAAAATAAATGGTGCTGCTGATATTTTCAATTTCAAGTGAGAATTGAAATATATTGACATCCTCCAGATCGCTCACCCTTATAAATTGGGTAATACTCTGTGATGTGAGTAAAGTTTAGAGTTATAGAGTTTAACGGTCAAAAGCAAAAGAGCCTCTAATCTTAAGGAATGAACAAAAGAAGCCTATGCATTTTATTGTAGGTCCGATACATATTGTAGGCCTTGATCTGTCAGCTGACTGATTACCCTATAATTGAATTCCTCATGTTTGGTATTTTCAGAGCCCAGCCAATAGCATTGGTTCAGTGCCAAAATCTAAGAGGATAGATGGAAATCTCCCTTTATCAGGTGTACAGTCACAATGATGACTACTACAGGGTTTTCTGTGGCCATCTGATGTTTTCATAAAATACTTTATAACTTGTTTCTTTAGCAAACCTTAATTGCATTAACAAGCTTGAAAACAATTTCTCACTTAAGAACCTTACATGTATTTTTAATTTCTGAATCTGTTTTTAGAACTACTAATTTGAATGAATGATTTTAATTTGTGCTCCTTTCACTGGAAACCTGAAGTCTTTTTGATGGCATCATTTATTTGCACCAACCTGATCTTACATCTCACATCTTTTGTCCCATTGTGACTTTCCAATGAACTTCCTTTCTAGCCACTTTCTTGTTTAGTTTTCGTCTGAAGTTTCAAAAGCTAAACCATTTAATTCCCTTTGAGATACAATTATCTTTCTTAGATGAAATAACATGGCTTTATTTTTGTTTGTTTGTTTGTTTGTCTGTTTTTAACTTGTGTGTGTTTGTGTGTGTGAGAGAGTGTGTGTGTGTGGTTATTGCTGAATAATGTGATTGTTTGTGTTTGTGGCTGTCCGTGGTACTGAAATGCTTCTGGTCCATGGTACTGAAATGCTTCTGGCTGCTTGGTTGGTTTAAATCCAGGACCCTTTTGATATAGCTTTCTATGGAATCTAGAAATGAGGCCTATTTGCAAGTATTACTGTCTCCAGTACCCATTCGTGTAAATATTTGCACACATGCGCATGTTCCTTGAAACAGTTGTATTAATTTATTCGTCCATCCATCTATCTAAGAAGATAATGTATCAATAAGATAGGTCATCTATCCACAATTCCTCCTCCGTCTGTTATTCCCAGCACATCCTTTCAGATGCTGAAGCTCCTGTGTAATGATCACTGTGGAGCTCTTACATAGCCATCAACATTTAGCTTTGAGAAATCCATCCCTAGTGTTGATGCTTCCAGCAATGACAACAAGCTCCCCCATCCTCAGAACTCCAAATGCTTCCTGTCCACTGCCCAGAACTTCTGCTTCTTAAGCATCTTGAGTCCCCACTGTATGAAAGTAAGTTCTCTAGAGTCCCCCAACCAACAGCTCAGCTTCCATTTTTGTGTTTTCTCTGCAGTGCATTTTATTTTTGCATTTCAGTTTTACTTTCTCAGTTTTCAAAACATACAAAGTTCATTTTGAAGTGGAGCCTGAATCCTTGTTTTGCAGATGATGTAACTTCAATGAGAATTTAAATGACTTACATGACGTATAAGTTACTTGAACACTTTGGATACAGTAGATGGTGACAAGGCCACTTGAAAGCACACACATAATTATAAAGCTGCAGTTCTAATTCCTACCACTTTTTCCATGACAACTGAAAATCTAACTCATGTTCCTTTCCCCAGGGCCAGGTAGACAGAGAAGCCATACTGGTTGGTTTTATGTTTCAACTTGACACAAGCTAGACTCACTAGAGAGGAAGGAGCCTCAGTTGGGAAAATGCATCTATGAGTTCCAGATGTAAGGCATTTTCTCATTTAGTGATCAATGGAGGAGAGCCCAGTCCATGATGGATGGTGCCATCTCTGGGCTGATAGCCCTGGATTCTATAAGAAAGCAGGCTGAGAAAGGCATGAGAAGCCAGCCAGTAAGCAGCATCCTCCTTGACTTTGGCCTCAGTTCCTTCCTTCCAGGTTCCTACCCTGTTTGAGTTCCTGTCCTGAATTCCTTCAATGATATATAGCAAAATGGAAGTGTAAGCCAAATAAACCCTTTTCTCTCCCCATTAAAAGAACCATAGAAAAGACAGAAGATGTAACAAAAATCAAGCATTTATTCCAAGTTATCTAGCTTTTACCTCTTATGTATATTTAGTTAGTCCAAAAACTGTGTGTAACCAAGTCTGCTACCCACGGGGCAGAGCAGGATAATTTTACTCCCAAGAAAGAGAGATAATTTGGAGAACTGTTATAGTTCATTAAAACACTAAGCAAAAATATGGAATTAGAAAACAAATTTTTATTTTTTAAATGTCTTTATTTAGTTTCTCACCACTTAATTTTTTAACTTTTACATACACACACACATATGTATATATGTTGAATGCTGATGTTAACTAAACTTAAGCCATTTTAACGTATGTCCCGTTCTTGTATCTTCAATCTCCCCTAATCTCTACAGTCAAAAGCACTTATTTCCCTCCTGTGGTCTCTCATAGTTAAAGATCTGTGACTCTACTTCTCACAACCTGAGCCATCCCTTGAGACTCACACAATGGTCTATTGACACTATTCTGGATCCCTCATAATTCTATAGATCTCTTTAGCAGTCTGTCTCTATGTGTATGCATTTATATATCTATGTAAATACATGTGCAGATGTGCAGTAATTATGTATATATATACATAGTTATATATATATATAGTTTAGTTACTTTCAACTCTTTAAATTACTTGTGGGGGGTTGTGTGGTATATACTTGTGTATGAAGGTGTGCGTGTCTGTGTTCATGCACTCAGAGGCTGTTGACTGTCTTGTTTTCTAATGTTCTCCATCTTATTTCTCTGAGGCAGGGTCTCACACTAAGCCTGAAGGTCACCATTTCAACTAGACTGGCAGGCAGTGAAGCCTGGGGCATACATGGTATGGTAATGCCCAGGTTTTATGTGGGTGCTTGGGATTTGAACTCATTTTTACGCAGTAGGTGGTCTTACCCACTGAATCTTTTCCACAGCCCAACATTGACATTTTCTGAATAGCTACTAAAGTCTTAGTAGATTTATTCTGGATGGCTTTGAAAGGTCTGGTGACGCCTCATCCCTTTAATGTCTTACAATGAAAGCATCAATCTCACTGGACTTCAGTCCCTATACATGCCTCCTCACCGACCCTTTGCATGTGCTACTCTAACACCTACAAAGGTCTCTTCCCATCCCTCTCGTTGCCCCCCAACTCTCTCCATAATCTATCTTTCCGTATCCCCACGTGTCAAGGGGGAGAGATTCTGCACAGAACTTAGGACTTTTTAAGTAAAGCTTCCCCAACCGTGTCATCAGTTTAGTGTGAGCAAACACTATGCCTATTTTTTTCTCACCTTTAAGCCAGACACAACATCCATCGTGGTAGACCCCAAAAGGAGCACATAGTGAGCTAATTAATAAGCCCTCGCTTAAAGCTTTTCTGAAATAACCTCACTCCATTTCTGATCCCCTACTGAAATGAGATCAGTTTATTACGTTTTAATGTGGGATGTAGATGAGCAGCCTTCCAAGAATGCCCAAGGCTTTGTTCACAGAATGTGCGGCTGATGCCACTTTGCATGCAGAGGCAACATTGAGCGTGTTATTAATGCGAAGCTCCTGAGGGGGGGACCCTGGCTGCTGCAGTAAGAGGAATATAATTACAGGGGTCCTTCCAAATGACCAGGAGAGATAAGAAAGCCAGAAAGGTGGCCGATTTGAAGAGGCTTTAATGGCCTTGAATGGAGAAAAGAATTGTGATCTAAGGAGGTCAGCTGACTTTCAGAAATAGAAATGAAGCTAGTGACTGGATTCTTGTTTAGAAACTTCAGAAGCAACAGAACCCTGCCAACACTTGATATTTTAGCCCAGTGATCTGGCTTTCTGACGTGTGACCTCCAAGGAGCACGAAAATAGATTACTGCCAGTAAGTCACTGAGTTGTTTTTAATTTGTCATATATATAATCAGCATCTAGCTTTAATTACATTATTCTTCCTGAACAGTTCAAACTCTAATATCCTTGTTAGCCTACAGGTAGTTGTGCCTCAGGCAATCTGACTTCTTGATTGGTGATTTTATTCTTATTACTTAAGGAAATCCTTGAGGCCTTTGTGTGAATTACAGGTGAAGAGAAGTGACACAGAGAAACGCTCTTGAATTATATGTCATTGTGTATTTCTAAAGACAACTGGCATGTCAAGGGTAAGGGATGAGTTCCACGGAGCACCCTGTTAGCATGGGATTTTGATAATACTGGCTCAAAAAGCTAGCTCCTCTGTCTACAACAGACAATGCTGCCACCTCTTTGCTCCTGCTCCTGATGCTCCTGCCCAGAGAAAAGACCCGCAGTGCTTTGAGTTGTTCATCGAGGAAGTTGCAGGAAATCCCAAGGCTACCATTCAGGTTTCAGTCAAGGTGTTTACTGACAGCTGCAGGAAATGAGCGCCTGGTGGGAACTGGAGAAGAATGAGGAGATGGTAGACTCATCATAGTCACTCAAACCCCTGCCAGGAGTGATTGTCAACTAATAGGGCAGTAAAGATGATAATGGAAACATAAGATGCTTCTGAGGATGAGCTAGAGGGAAAGTATCTAGGCTCCTGGGGTAGAGAGGGACGCATTTTCCATTTCTGCTCTCCTAGTCATTATATTATGTCACACAAATTCAATAATCTAAAAGTCAGCTTTTACCATCAAATTAGGGAGTCATCAGCAAAGTATAGCTTTGCATTACTGGAGGTTTGTGCTTAATCAGAATTTGGTTATTGAGAGAAAGCAGAAATGACTTAAGTTCTTTCACTTGTTTTTTTCATTTGTATTTACACACAGTGCTGGTGTTTACAATGTAATGTCACAATGTACAGATATTCCATGAGTCTCTCTTTCCTCATGTGTTGCTTCTATCACAGGAAACGATGTCATCACACATTGGTTTCATCCTTTTCTGGCACCAAGGAGTAATATGAGTGCCCCAATGGCCTTTGAAGCCTTAATATCTGATTATGAACTTGAGTCCACGTTCACATACAAAGAAGGTGTGGCATTGGAACGACCTAAAATTTTAGCAAGATTCAGCTTCACAGCTCCCATGTTTTCTTCCTCTGAAATGCCTTCCTATCTTCTGTCTGTACATCCAAAAAACCATCCTGTGGTGGCTGCAATAAAGTGTCAATCTAAAAAGAAACTGTGCAAGAAGCAATGGCGTTTATTAGATCCAAGTCCCCCGTGCTCTCAGGACGCTGTGCTGTGGTTCTACCAGGGACAATATCGCTCTTTGTGCTTTCATAAAATGTTATGTGAGGTCATCCTCGAGCAGTGCTCTCCACCACTCTCAGACAGAGACGCTTAGAAAGGCGAGGTGACTCACCCCGGCCACGGAGGGTCAAGGTGGTGGGAGGCCAAGCTGAAATTGCTCATCTAATTCAAGCTCCTCATTTTCTGAGCCACACAACCAAGACCAAAGGGAGGAAAGTGAATTTTCCAAGGTTCCCTCCGCAGGTGGGATCATGCAGATTCTGGGCTTGTGCCTCTGAATATTTTCATATGGAGGTTAAATAAACCTAAGTGTGTGACAGGAAAGCTTCCAGGTAGCCTCACTTCCGTGTTTTGCTGCGTGTTAGCTGGGGACCATTGAGAGCAGGTAGGAGCACCTGAGCATCTAGATAAGACCCCCTTAACTGGTCAATAATGCCACCTACCAACTCTAACATTTGGCTAAAGTATAAAAACGTGGTTTCTATCTAAAATTATTGACTTACTGAAGACTCAAAAATATCCCATTTTATTTGCCCAAATAATTTTCAGATTAAAAGAAAAAGGTATATATAAAAAGTGGCATTATCTCCTCCCCCTATTCCCTCAGCCCTAGGTAGATCCTCAACTAGATAAAATTTCTGTTAATAATTTATTGTGTGTTCTTTCACACACTGATCGATTGCATTTTCAGACTCATACAGTGTTGGTGTTTAAAATGTAAGTAACATCACAATGTGTGTATATTTTCAAGTCTCTCCTTCTTCATGTGTTGCCTATATCCCAGCCATCTATGTCACCACAGACTGGCTTTCTCCTTTCCTGGCACCAAGGTGTAGTGTTAATGCATCAAAAGTCCAATTGTTATGTGCTTAATGAGACTTAAAGACCACATTAAATGAAATCTACAGCGCAGTCTGCTAATCGCTCTCTTTATAAACATTTCTGAACTGACTCATCAGACTTGGTGACCAGAACGAGGATTTGTAAAGTCAGAAGACGATGGCATGACTCTCTGTGTCTGTCACCCAGGCAAGTTCACAGGGTACAGTTCCCTTTTCTGTAACAAAGATGGAAATACTGAGCTCATTGGTTCTTTTGCATGATATAATGCAGGGATGGCCCCAGCGCAAGGAAGTCTGCCTGAAATACTAGTTAACTCTGCTTCCTGCCAGTATAGGTTTGCCTCTTCCCATCAGCTGATGATGAAAGGGAATAAGGATTCTCCTCTTCTCGTAATGATTTGTCTAGCTGCGGAACCCAAACACCTGACAAAAGCAACTTAAGGAAGGGTTATTTTGGCTTCTGTTTCCAAGGGAATTGTCCACAATGGTGGGAGGGGAATAGAAGCAGGAGCGGAAGGCAGCTGGGTATACATTGTGTGCACAGTCAGAGGCTTAGCCCACGGAATGATAACACCCACATTTAGTGTGGTTTATCCCACATCACTTAACCTAATCTAGGTAACGCCTCACAGACATGCCCAGAGATTTGGTTCCACAGTGATTCCAAATCCTATCAAGTTGAAAATCAGCATTAACCACCACACCCCTCTTATATTTAAATTGATACCCCAGAATGAGATGTAACATCTCTAACTCCATCCACCTCTTGTCTTTCCAAAGGTTTAGGTGGTATAGCCTTGCTGGAGGAAGTACATCACTGTAGATGAGGCTTCGAGACTAATGGTTTGTGCCACTTCCAGTTGGCTCTCTCTGATTCCTGTTTGTATTTGAAGATATAAGCTCTCAGCTTCCTCCTCCTACCTCCATTCCTAACACTAGCTACCATTCTTTCACACCATGATAAACTTTTATCCCTCTAGAATCATAAGCCAAACAAGCTCTTCCTTGAGTTGCCTTGGCAATGGTGTTCTAGCCCATTTTCAGAAAATGAACTAATGCAGATGCCAACAATTGCTCATCCCATTAGACCCTGCTACTGAATAGAACAATCACCATCCTGTGTCAGGGACCCAGCATACTCAGCATATTTATTTTCATAGGAATTCTATGTTAACTTCTTATATGACATCCGTATTTACCCATATTATCTCTCTTTATATTACTTAGTGGGCGAAGCAGCCAACTTTAGTTGTAGTTTTGATTGCTTCCTTATTTCTGCTTCTCTGCTCTAGTGTTTGTATAGTTAAAGGTGCCTGAAGGGGAAACGATGACTCACGCATAAGTTATGGTGACCATGGGCTTTAAATGAGGCACTGACCACCCCGAATCTCACCACTGCCACTCTCCTTTTCTATTCTATTGCTTACATGGAAAGTACATTATACAATTTTTTTCTCAAAGCATACATCTTACCCATCCTTATCTCTTTTACTATCAACAAGAAAGCAGGTGCAGTCAGAATGATTTAATAAGGTTAATCTGCCACACTACCTGCCTGCCATTGTCTGCATACCTATCTAAATCTGAAACTCCCAGCTTCTACACTAAATACTTATCTACATTAGAGTTGATATCAACTCTAATTCTGTAGTTAATTGATGTAGTAATGTTAGAGTCATCCTACTCATTCTACCACACAACATGTGCCATACATCAGCCACTCTGTTAGTGACACTTTAAAATTTATCCTGAGCTGGGCGGTGGCAGTGCACACCTTTAATCCTAGCACTCAGAAGGCAGAGGTAGGTGGATCCCTGTGAGTTCGAGGCCAGCCTGGTCCACAAGAGCTCCAAGACAGGCTCCAAAGCCACAGAGAAACCCTGTCTTGAAAAACCAAAAAGAAAAAAAATTCATCCTGAATCCCAGCAGATCATACACTATTGCTGGACTATTTCATCTGTTCCCTGTGTCATCTAAGGAGCTTCTTGTCCTACTTATTCTACTTAGTTCTCTTTTGTCCTTGCCACCTGCATTAATCAACTCTTCCTACTGATGTGATAAAACATTTCAACAAAAAACAACTTAAGGAAGGGCTTATTTAGGTCCCACAGTTTGAGGATACAAATCATTACGGTGGGACAGTCCTAGAAGCAGGAGCTTCAAGTAACTAGTCACCTTGCATCTATATTCAAGAAGCATAGAGACATGGATTCTTGTATTCAACCAGCTTCTTCTTTTTTAAAATAAAGTCTAGGACCCAAGAATGGAGCAATGTTCTACCCTCTTAGTATAAGTCTTCCCACCTCAGTTGACCTACTCACGTAATCATTCACAGGCATGGCCATCAGCTAACCTAATAAAGATAATCAGGCCCTCATAGATACACTTGGAGGTTGTCTCCTAGGTGGCTCCAGATTCATTAAGATTGACAATCAGCTTTAACTATCACATATCCCCTATTAAACTACTGTCATAAAAATCGCAAGAGCCTGGTCTTTAATCCCACTGGAGGGAGAGGTCTTTCTGAGTTCAAGGCCAGCATGGTCTACATAGTGAATCACAGGCCCAGCCAGAGTCATATAGTATGTTTCATTAAAAAAAAAAGTCACATGGGTGGTTTTTGGTCATTCAATGGATTGTAAATATTTATCATCATTTGGGAGGGTGGTTACAAGTTGTTGGTCATGGCCAGGTAGAAAGCTGAACAAAGGAGATTAGTAGATTCAGGGATCTCTTTCTTAAGAGAAAGGCGGGGGGGTGGGTGGGAGGACATAGTATAGCAATGATAAAAAAAAGGTAGATTATTGAATCTACTTTTAAACTAAAGAGCAACTACTCATCTTAAATATTTTACATTGGTGTATATTTTTGTATATTGATACAAATTTAAGGTTGTTTTTGTTATGCTGTACATATGTTTCTACTCTTGCTTAAGGTATTTTTGTATACTGATACAAGTTTAAGGTTATTTTTGTTATACTGTGTATATGTTTCTACTCTTCTGTAAGGTATTGTACCTATGCAGCTCATTTAACAGTGTTAACATAAATTTCTAGTCCTTGAAAGCTATTATTACAAACTAGTTAGGATAATTAAGAAATGCAGGTTAGTAGTCATCTATAACAATCAAATTTGTGGCCATCTTAGGTATGTTTTCAAGGTCAAAGAGATATTTTAAATGGATGGGTGGTCTTCATATACTTCAGAGATCCACAGACTATCACATTTAAAATGTTTTAGTAGCATAAGGCTTTTCATGGCAGTGAGACATGTCTGCTCCTAGTGGCACCAGTTTACTTCAAAAAAGGATGGTGGCCATTGAAGAACCTTCCTATGGTGTTTTCTTTCACTTTTGAAAAAGTTAGCCACTGGGCAAGAAATTGCTCTTTCCTTGACTACTGACAGTATGCTGTCCAAATTGAACAAGCAGGACACAAAAGAACGTGACTAGTGAATTTTGCTAAGACAAAGCAGGACAGTCCTTCAAAATTCCTGCTTCACAGAAAAGTCTGTCAGATATTCCAGGCCTGTAGGCCAAAGATGGATACTCCAATGTTACAAAGGAACCTTGGGTGTCTGTCTAGGCAGCTAGTTGTTCCTCTCATTTCTATAGTTTTGGAAGTTGCTTGTTTTGCACTTTCTGTTTACTCTGGTAATAAAATGTCCTTCTCTGGTCTCTGATTGGATTGAAGACTAGATAGTTATAGTTACTATTTTCCTTGTTACCAGATTCAGAAAAGAACCTCACAAAAAATGTATAAATTGTATAATGTTGAGAGACATAAAAACTTAAGTTGTTTGTCTAAGAAAATGTTTTTGTTTCTAAAAAGATATTTTTTTTAGGACGGCAATAAAGTTATGATAGAAAGCGGTTTTAGCATAAAACTTTGAACTCATCAAGATAGGATAGATAATAGAGTATTCTCCCTGAAATTGCCAAATACAAATGGAGTGGACATGATAAAATGTAATTCTTACCTGATAACTGTTCTTATTGTATATAGTTTTACTGTGTTAGCGATAAAACCCTTTCCTTCTTATTTAGACAAAGGGGGAAATATTGCAAAGTATTTGTTTACACTGTGATGATGTGTCTTTGCCAAGACACCTTCTGATTGGTTTAATTAAGAACTGAATGGCCAATAACTAGGCAGGAAGAGGTTAGACAGGACTTCTAGGGACAGATAGGACTCTGGGAAGAAAAAAGGTGATTTCATCAGTAGATTGGGAGCAAGTCAGATGTGCTATACTAAGAAGAGGTAGCCAAGTCATGTGGGAGAATGTATTTTAAAAATATGAGTAAATTAAGTTATAAGAGTTAGTTGGGAAAATGCCTAAGCTAAGGCCAAGCTTATAATTAATAATAAGTTCCCAGGTCATTATTTCCAGGGTGGTGGTCTAAAGATAGTCTAACAAGATAGCTTGCTCCAGGATAGGACACAGGTCTAGGCACAGAATTGATTCATGATTCATATACACTTTACATAAGAACCTGAAGACAATTTATACAGCTTTCCTGGTGCATCTGCATGTAATTTTCCAATGCGGCATCACACTGAAGCTCAAAAGTTCTGAATTTTGGAGCATTGAGGTTTTAGCACTTCAAAAATGCTCAACATGTAATATAAAATTATAAATTTTTCTTGCTTTTATTCATCATTAGAGATAGCACTTATAAATAATTCAAGGCATGTGCTTATTTTCATGAAGCTTAGATGAAGTTGCCCTGCCTGTGAGGATCAGGGGAGGGCTGTCTGTAGGGTGAGAAAGGAATCTAACATGACTTCGATTTCTGGCATCCCAACGTTATGATCCATCTCTTTAAAATACTTTATACTTAGGGTCAACAGCTTTTACCCACAAGATATTACCCAAAAAAACATGAGTGGACATGTACCCTGCTGCTGTCATTTAATTTATCTTTGATATAATGCAGATGTGTCATGCAGCACAGAACTCATAACTTTCCAAGAGTCGAGATTTATTACACTTGGCACTATTACCCTATCTCTGGGGGTCATTAGGTTGCCACAGAGGATCAGCCTCACCAGTAGAAAATGTTCCCACAGAAAATCACTCTCCGCTCTTTTTCATGCTCCCATAATAAGAGTCTGTTCCTTTTGAAGGTCATGGTTTCAGGTACCACATAAAATAGCTGTTTTCATTATCACACTGTTGTGCCTGTTTCTTATATTTTGGCCACATTCACCTCCCTGTTGCCAACCCTTATCTCTCTCCCCACTTTTGTGGCTCTCTTTTCTTCTCTTCCATAGTCCAGACCCCTTCTGCTTTCAATCTGTATGCATATGTATGTGTGTGTTTATAAACATTTATGCATACAGATTATATATATATGTGTGTGTATACATATATATTCCGAATATTAGGAAAAGCATAATGATTCTCAGTCTTAGTCATTTTGTCCATTGTATCTTTTTCTAGAAATTTTTGTACATGTACACAATGTTTCTTGGTTATAGGTTATATTCACCAAACCCCTCTTTTCAACTTCTCCCCTCCAAGCACATCTTCCCTCTCTCTCCCAACTTCTTGTCCTCTTATTTTTAAATAACCCACTGAGTCCAATTACTGATGCCTTTCATTCCATACTTCCACTGGACGATTTTTTTCTTTTTCATAAAACAATTTCATACATATATACAATGTACTGTATGATTACATTCAGTTCTCCCATTACACTCTGTTATCTCTGTCCCATTCTTGGGACCCCCATCTTCTTCCCAATTCATCCCTTCCTACTTTCATTTCTTTGTGTGTCTATGCATATGTGTGCATATGTGGGAATGTCTCTATTATGTGTATGTGTGCAGCATGTGTTTATGTGTGTTCATGTTTATGCATGTGTGTGCATGTTTGTGTATGTGTATATATGTATGTGTGCATGTATGCCAGGGACCAGCCTCAGCAGAGAAGTGGGTCTCGAATCTGGGATGTCTGGAAGGTGAAATGAGTACACGAACACAGGATTCTGATGCAAGTGGACAGGCTATCAGCTGCAGGGCAGCTTCTCTTCTTCTTCTTCTTCTTCTTCTTCTTCTTCTTCTTCTTCTTCTTCTTCTTCTTCTTCTTCTTCTCCTCCTTCTTCTTCTTCTTCTTCTTCTCCTCCTCCCCCTTATCCTCCTCCTTTTCCTCCTCCTCCATCCTTCTCCTTCTTCTTCTTCTCCTCCTCCTCCTCCTTCTCCCCCTTCTCCTCCTCCTTTTCCTCCTCCTCCATCCTTCTCCTTCTTCTTCTCCTCCTCCTTCTCCTCCTCCATCCTTTTCCTTCTTCTTCTTCTTCTTCTTCTTCTTCTTCTTCTTCTTCTTCTTCTTCTTCTTCTTCTTCTTCTCCTCCTCCTCCTCCTTCTCCTTCTCCTTCTCCTCCTCCTCCTCTTCCTCCTCCTCCTCCTCCTTCTTCCCTGAGGTTCAAACCTCAGTCTTTTATTGTAAATTTTACACAAGGAAAATGATTATTTTTTTTTCTTGCCACAGTTTAATCATTACTTGGGCAAAGCAGTTTACAAGAAGTAAAAAGAGTCTTTCAAATCAGAAGATCATCATTAATTATGACAGTTTCCCAGTTCCCAAGCCTCATGCCAGCCACTATATTCTTAATTCTTAGCTGAGTTAATCATAAAACAACGTCTGAGGCTTTCATCTCAGAGGCTAACTACTTGCAGTTTACAGAAGCATAGTTCAGTGGGTTTTACTCCATTGTTGTCCCCTTCCCATTGTTGTTCCTCACAATTCCAATTTTGATTTATAAGACCATAGGCAGTCAGCCCCAAAGCCCTGGGTTCCTCAGAAACTTTATTAATCATAGCCAAATTTCTTTCCTGCTTCAGTATGATTCTTTTGCCAAGTTTTATAATCAGGTAAAAAACAATTTCTGTAATTTTCCCAAATTTCCCCAGTTCTTTCATCAGTTAGTTTTTCCCCCCATAACCTGCTTTACAGCGTCAATGCCTGCCCGCTCCATCAGATCAGGAAGACTCATATTATCATACAGCACATCCATATTTTCAAAAGCAGCTGGGGTGGAAAGAGAAAAAGAACATGAAGAACAAGTACACTAATAGAATTGCTATAACCAGAATCATCTGTAACATTGCCAAGTGTGTATGCAGACGCCATAGAAGGGTCCTTGGGGCATGTAGGTGTTTTCCGCTCATTTAGCTGTCACTGGGTTGCCTGGAGGGAATTGCTTCCCGCATCAGGAACTGCTCATGGAGGGGGGCTATGCTTTGCCGACTCTGGCACGTGTATATAAGTCTGTGCTCATATTTGCATGTGTGTGTGTTTGTGTGTATGTGTATATACTTGCATGTGTGTGTGCATGATCACGTGTGCATGCACATGTCTTTGCAGGTAGTCACAGCTGCTATGTGTTCATGACTGCAATGGCGTTGTCATTTCCAGAAGGAAGTGTTTCACAGCACGTATTCCCATCCTTCCGCTTTTACAGTCTTTCCAGTTTTAAGTAAGTTGTTTTTCCACTATGCAAGAATTTTTTTCAAGAGCAGTTAAAAAAAATCAGTGAACTCAACAAAGACAGAGCAGTGGGCACCACCTAGCCAAAGCACAGACAGAGAAGAAAGGACCAAAGCTAACTGTGAAAGGGCAGAGATCTAGTTGAGGGGAGATCTAGTTGAGGGGAGATCTAGTTGAGGGGAGATCTAGTTGAGGGGAGATCTAGTTGAGGGGTGCGGTCAGGCAATCAGATATGCACCTGAGAGGGAGAAGAGTCAAAAGAAGGCGACCAGAGCACAATAAAAGGAGCAGATGAGACTAGGGCGCAAGGAGGCTGAGAGGATGAAGGCAAGAAAACCATATCTGAAAATCTCAGGAGCACACAGCCAAATGCCTTGCTGCACCTCCCAGTCAGGCTGATAACCTCAGAGATGAAGACAGTGCTGTCTACAAAAGCTGTGGACAGAAGCCGACCCTTCTGAGAACCCACAAGTGGCATTGGAGTTCTGCACAAAACCTGAGCCACTCACAACACCAGCGTCTGGAGAGTGTGAAGGACAAAAACAGAACTCTGTTGCTAAGAATGCAACATCAGTGTCTCTGAGCTGAGAACTTTCTACAAATAAACATGAAATGTGGGCTGCTTTGAATAAGAAAAGTGGGAAAAGTTCATAGTTTACAGACTTATACTATAACAAACTGTGACCTGAATTCTAAAAGCAGAAAAATCAATATGAAAAATTGGATCAGAACAAAAAAGGCATAAGTGCTACAAAATAAACCAATAACATTTTTCTAATGTTACTCTATCTTAAAATCATAGTCTGTATAAAAATAGTGAGACCAGAGCAAATTATTGCAATTATTGTGAATATAAGCAAATAAATAAAATTAAATCCATTTTTAAATGAAAAATTTTGCAAAAAGCATTTTTAGTGCGCTAAAAGTAGTGAGATTCAATAGAATTCTGTCGAAATTCACATTCAGGGGAACAGTCCTGCAATGTTTGACATTGCAGTCAAACATCACATTTGCTCATTTGTTGGGAAGAAAACCCACCTACATGCTCACTGTCAAATACCTACCTTACTTCTAAGGGTGAGGTGGTTGAAAGCAGAGGGAGAGAAAACACGTGCCATGGCAACGTGACTCATAACAAGGCTGGAGGATGGCTATGCTAATGCCTCAAACGGGAAGCTTTAGAACAAAGAATATCCCAAAGTGGCTTTTGTTTGTTTTTGTAATCATTACAGAAAGAAAGAATGAGCCAGTTCACCAAGAGATAACAATCCTAAATATCTTCCAGGAACTGACATAATTTCAAAGAACATGATTCAATATATAGCAGAACAGAAAAAAGGAGCAGGCAAGTCCACAACTGTAGTCTTAGGCATCAGCACTTGCCTTGCAAATGAAAATGTCAGTAGTGTATAATATACCACTCTCCAGTGGAGTATAGAACACCATGGCAGAGCAAGCAACTCCATCAATCAGTACACATTACTGCAACATCAGAAGATGTCATCATTCTAAGTATACGTGGGGCATTCACCAAGATAAAACACAGCGCCATAAGTTGTATTTTATAAATTTGAAATAATTCAAGATGATGAGCGACTACATAGTCATTATCTCGCTCTGGTTAACAGATGACTCATAAAGTTAGAAACTTAAAAGTACAGATGTTCGAGGTGTCACGTGGCCTCAGTAAAAGTCTGAAATTGGGAACTGGCTTAGCTGGGTGGGTCTAGTTTCAGACTCTCTTGAGGATTCAGCCAAGACGCTGTCCAGGCCTGCAGTCAAAGGAAGTCGAAGGCTTCCCTCCCACGCTCAGTGTTAAGCCACTGTTCTTAGCCTGCCTGATTGTGCTCTTACCACTGAGACTGGCTCCTCTCAGAACAAATGTGACAACTTCTCTGGTAAAATGAGGAAAGAGACTAACACAGGAAGTGCGCAAAGGAAGAACTAGGCTCCCAGGGGAGGGTCTTAAAGGTGACTATTAAAGATCTCATCTGTTAACCAATACCAGAAAGCTATTTAAATGAAAGGAAAAGCACATTGTCTGTGTGGATTGCAGCTTGTCGTTTAAGGGTCCCCATCAAACTGTGTAGCAAATGGGTCTTGGTTCTATGATAATGACTCAAGTGAAACTGTTTATCTGAGAGGGAGCCTCAAGAAATGAGGATGGGAGGATTATTCTGAAGATGCCAGCAAAAGGCGTCTAAATTAATCTTCAGATTCGAAATAATTCAGATCATAATGTGGCAGATAAATATCCTGAAGTCAGAATTGAGATAAAAAATGCAAATATAAATAATTATTTGGGATGTGACTTCTTGAAACACAAGTGGAAGGATGGGAGAGGAGAGAGGGGAGGAAAAGTAGATAATAAATGTGACTTAGTGGGAAACTCAGATCTTAATAACGGAACAGAACTTCAATCTGCAAAACAGATCTCAGGCTTTCTGCTGTTGCTGAGAGGCTCTTGCTATAAAAGCCCACACTGGCCTGAAACTTGTGACCCTCCTGCCTCAGCCTCCTGAGTTCTGCAATCTGCAATACAGATCTCAGGCTTTCTGCTGTTGCTGAGAGGCTCTTGCTATAAAAGCCTACACTGGCCTGAAACTTGTGACCCTCCTGCCTCAGCCTCCTGAGTTCTGGAATGTACCAACATGCCAGGCTCTGTAAGCATCACCCTTTTCCTCTAAATCCTCCCACGAGACTTTAAGTTTTATATATCAGCTACTGTGAGGCACCGAGGAGAGCTCCCGGGGATTTAATGGCATTCCTTCCTGGGTAATTCTAGGTAGCGATACATACTGGCAGGGTGGTCTGCAAACACCTCGAATCTAAAACAAAACCAAAATGACTGAAAAAGAAACTCAGCAAGGCATCAACAGTTGAGAGTGGAGTCAGCTTGCTGCCGGAAGAGCAATGACAGCTCCCACACAGAACACACCTAGAATGACATCCCCACCCTCACGGAAGTTCACTGTTGCTGCAGATGAATGGAAACAGAACCACACAAAGGTAGTTATAGCTTCACCTGGCATTTTTGTGACTATGGTTCTTCTAAATTATCAACAGTCTTGGCATCCTATATGAAAATGTGTGTACATATAAAAAAAATCCATTGCAATCCCAAACACGTGCCCCAAGTGGTCCATGCATCCTTCTCAGCTCTGTCTCCACATGGAAGTGGATAATAAAGCTCTTGCTTTATTATCAAAGATCTGTTTACTCTAAAGACACCCCTGGAGAGCAGCTGGTAGAGGCAGTATGTCAATGCCCACTAGCCCTTTCAGGTGAGCAATGCTAAGAGATAGTCATCACACGTTTTCATAACTCCAGCAGATCACCATGGCAGCAAGGAACAATTCCTGTTCCTCTCATTTTTTCAGTCCCATCTCCCATGATTCCCTCTTTATGTCTTTTAGATTGTCCACAACCAGACAAAACAACAAAAACAAACAAAACAAAACAAAAATGTCAATACCAAACCAAAAAGGTCTAAAAAAGTAATCACCTATGCATAAGCAATTACCAGCTACCGAGCACTAGTTTTGGTTAGAGTCCTGAACGTAATTGCAAAGGGTACTGCAAGCCACATCGCCATTAGTCATCAGCATTATCCTCACATGTATCCTGTTGAAAATAGCCTTTATCTCCACAATCACATATTTCATCTTGTTTGAAAAGTGGCTTTGGAATGAGTCACCCCATTTTCCACCCCTTTGGGGGAAGCAAGCAAGGTAATAACTAAATACTTTGTTTCCAAGAGAGAAACACGTTGTAGCTCTTTGGAGAACTCATCCTCATCTTTGGGGCCTCAGCAGAGCCAAAACATAAATTATAGCCAAGTCTCAAGCACTATGGAAAAGGAGGTAAGATCAAAACAAATCCTTCCTGGTGTCCTTTGTTCCCCCTAAGTAAGAAAAAAGGGGTTTTATTTTTTAAAAAAGAGAATAAGTCAAGAGTCTTCTGACAAATCGTGAACACAGCCAGACCCTGAGTACAAAGCAGCATTTTCTAAGGCTTTTCTCCAGAGATGGTCAGTGTTGACATATGTCCCTCGAGACATTTTCTCATGTCTAATGTACATCATCCTTGTCCATGCAGGAGTTGCATTTTTACTAGCTCAAACCCTATCTTTCTGTGTCGGCATGTGCATCCTGTCTTCAATTTTCTTTTATGCTTTTTTTTTAAACCCTGTAGTAGTTGTGTGTGTGTGTGTGTGTGTGTGTAGGTAAGTGCACACCATTACATGAATGTGGTGGTCAGAGTAAAACTTTTAGGACCTGCCTCTCTCCTCCCACCTCACTGGGATCTAGCTCACGTGATCAGGTTTTGCAGCAAGTGCCTTTCAGCCTCTGAGCCGTCTTGCCAGGTTCATACATATGCACTCAGCATAAGGACTGACTGTTTCCAAGGGTGGGCTCCTTTCCTGAGATCAGAGCGCATGTGCCTTTGCACTGCTCTGGCTCTGGCTTAAGGAGTTATCTGGCCCTCTGAGAAGCATAAGATCATGGGCGTGCTTGTCTCCAAGCCCTCCCCGGTGATTCTCTCTCCACAAATGTAGGAATCACAGCTCATCCCCAGACTCTCATTTTCTCTGTTTGAAAGGGAAACTGAAGCCCTTCCGTGCAAGGACCTCAGGCACCAGCCAAGGGTACAGCATCTCACTCTGGATGCCTTGAGATAAGAGCTATCATTCCTTCCACTGGGCACTGAAATTCTGAAAACTCTATTATCTTTTGTGCAGAAAAATAGGCATAAATTTCTTGAGTCAACCATAAAACCATGTAAGACTTAATATAAATATAAACAAAATGCATGGAGTCACTATGCGTGAGACTTGGAATTGTTTTGCTGTTAAAGAAGCACGGCCTATTTGGAACATTATATGGCCACAGCCATGACCTCTGGCTGTGAAAGTTGTTTACATGATGGCATATTTTACTTGTTTGAGCCGGCTGAGTTCACATTGCTACTGCTTTTCTAATTCCTAATATTGAAGCAGCAAGCACACATCGATGGCATATCTCACCATGAAACCATCGATCTTACTTGACTGTCTGTAAATACATTACCTACATATGAAACTCCTTTTGAATTTTCTTATTAACCTGAAAAAGAAAAATCAATATTACTGGACATCTTATACCACCAGGGTGATAAAGAGAAACCTGAGTCTTGGGATAGTAACACTTGGTTTTTTTCCCCATGCATTAGGGGTAGAAACGCTTACCCATATCCATCATCATTGCAATAGATTTCTCCATATGCACATGCATTTTCATAGAGAATGTCAAGATTGTTGACAAGCTAGGTAAGCCATAATTGCAGAAATGCCAAGTAAGGCTATAAAAATTCACATGCTTTATGACTTCAATTTCCCAAGATATAAGAACAATTTTTAAAAAAAATCAATCACACCTTTTGATTTTACATTTGGACTCAGAGTTGTTATTTGGTTGGATAACCAGGTATTCCTCTTGTTTGACTGGAGGAAGAGTTTTAAGATCAAGCTCTCACGCTGAAACAACATAGACAAGGAAAGCACATAATTGGGATACGTTTTTTGTATCACATGCCAATTTACCTGTCTGTCACTTAATAGGCCAATTTACCTGTCTGTCACTTAATAGGCCATTTTCAATTGGCCGCACAGAACCATTTGATAACCCATTGTCTTCCAACACACACACACACGGCATGAAATAAAGACATTTTCTTGTTTAGTGCTTCTCCAAGCACTGTTCTCCTGTCTGATTACTCGCTACCATTTAAAGCATTTCCCTTGCGTCCTGCAAGCAGCTCTTCTATTAATTGCTCATCCTGCCCATGTCTAGCATCTGTGCACACACAACCGTTTATGAACAACATCCAGCATTTTATCTGTGACTTTTCAACAATTGTAAAATTTCCCCAAACCTCTTCTCCTAGAGGCACGTTTCATGTTGAGGCTTTATTTTCTCTGCAGTGAGCATTCCTACTGGTGAATATCTATGCACTTCTATGAACTGAGTTTCAGGGAACCATGTATCATTTTCACCTATGATGGGAATGGCTGACTTTCCATGTATTAAAATTTAATAACAGATTGTTGCCCTCTGCCATGATCTCCTCTGCCAGCACTGGAGCCTTCAATCCTTTGAGGTCTATAGTGAGCCTTATGGACACACACCCCTTCCTCCAGAGAGATGCTGTGATAAAACTGCCTTGACTATGGTATTATGTTTGTTTCCAGATTTACCTTAGTTTCACTATTCCAAATAGATTAAAATTGTGTTAAAAGTTATACTTGGACTGCATTCATTACAAATGAATTTGAGACAGATTTTAATTTTCACAAAATTGTGTAGGCCTCCTCTGGAACCATTGAGGGCTCTTTGTTTCAAATTCTTTGTATTTGTTTTTAAATAGTCCCTGGGTTGTTCCTAGGCATTTTTGTTATTGTCCTTTGGCAGATACATTGTAAAATACACCAAAGAAAGAAGGCTGAGAGACTCTGGACTTAGAGATGAAACAATACAGTGAATTTTATTCAGACTACTTCTTGAGGTTTCCTGGGCAAGAAATTCACCTTCATCTTGAGACTTCTTTTTCTGTATATATTTGAAAGCCATAACATGACCCTTTCTGAGGGTATTTGAAAATATAGAACTTCTATTCCATCTTGCATTCAAATAATCACAGCTCCCGCCCCCACCCCCAGATGCTAGACTCCAGAGCTGCACCTTCTGGCTCTTCACAGGACCTTCTAGGGGTCAGTTGGTGGGTCTTCCTCAGCCATATGCCCCCAATCTCTCTCCTGCTTGGTCCTTGACAATAGCTCTTTCTTTTGCTCCTTGGCAGGGACCTAGCAATACTTTGACAATGATTCAGTGTGATTCAGACCTTGGTAGTGAAAGGACCACAGCCAGGAAATGAAACATATAAGGATGATGCCTCTTGTCCTCCTCCTCCTCCTCCTTCTCCTCCTCCTCCTCCTCCTCCTTCCCAGCCCAGCTCACCAGGCAGTGTCCACAATGTACCCAGAAAGCTCTGAGCTGCATCATGTATTGCCACTTGCCACCAACTGCCTGGTGTCCTCACTGGGATGCATGTCACCGACTGACTTGACTTCCCTCCATTCCTACAAGTGAAGACAAAGTCACTCTTGCAGGCATCTCTCAGGGACCATCTTTCCCACTTATCAGATGGAAATTTCTTCAACTGCTCCATAGCCCGGCACCCTGAAACCTCTTTCAACCTATCTTTGTTTCCATAGAGGTGAGTTGATAGTGATTTCTATTTCATGCTAATTTTTTAATGATCCATTCTTTTCAAATAATGTTCTATGCATTAAGGCTAGTCACTCATTAAGGGACCGGGCAGCCTCTGGAGAAGGAACTTGGTTCATTGAAAACATTGTGGTGGCCTAGCCCGTGGTCATTAGAACTAGGGATGTTCTCTCTGTGAATTGGAAATTTGCTCAAATTTTATTGATTAAATAAAGAGATTCGGGCATTCAAAATGATGTGCCTCTTTGTTTATCCCAAGGAATCTGAGAAGTTGAGCAGACTCCATGGAGGCTCAGTAGTCTTTCTGCCACTCTGAGAGAAGCATATGTGAGTCACCTGTGTGTGTGTGTGTGTGTGTGTGTGTGTGTTTGTGTGTGTGTGTTTTACCAGATAATAACAACAATTATCATGATGCCAAACACTTTAGAAACAATTACACAGAAACATAAAGGATCCAGCCACAGATGTCAAGGAAATAGGAATTTCATAGCCATGCGACTTTAGAACGTGCACCCAGCAGAGCCCAGGTGGCTGCGGCATGAGGCAGAGGCTCTGCAGGTGTCTGCTCTCTTGATGGCACACACTGAGGTCTGTTTCAGTCCCTGCTAACTTGGAAGCAGGGCTCATTCTCAGAGCCCCGCCCCCAGAATCACCTGTCTATTCTGAAGGCTCACTGCCTGTGTCTGACATTCCAGAAGCTTCTGGATGGATGGGACAAAACACTTCATATTCCCCTCAGAACAAACTCCTCTCCAAAAAGGGTAAGCCTTTCCCCGAACCCCTTCTCACTAATTCCTCTACAGGCATCTGTTTGTCTTTGTTTTCTCTTTGATTCCTTTTCCATTCCTGCCTCGTGGACACAGACCTTACCCACTGTTCTTGTTCTCAAAACTCCAGTCACACAAGTACCTTTTGCTCACAGGAAGTTGTAGCATGCTCTCCAAGGGCCTTCAGCCTTGAAGGTGCTTTCAAACCTTAGGCTCATCGAACTACAGAAGGCTTCTTCCCTGGGAGCTGGAGGTGGAAGAGTTCACTTCTCTTCAGTAAGGTCAACGACATTTCCCTTGAATAATTATAATTACCTTTCTGTCAAAACAATTTCTCTGGGTGTGGTGCCTGGGAATTCAACCACACTCCAGTGGACGGCCCCACAACCCATGAACATATGGATGGCACAAATCTATCTCAGTAGATTACCAAAAAAAA
>PVIU01009228.1:0-77687 GCA_004026605.1 Ondatra zibethicus
TGCAAAAATGTTGGGGCTTTGATGACTGCTTTTTGATAGTTTCTTCTGTTTTGTACTGACGGGGAATGCTGCTTTTAAGATAATGATTCAATTTATTTATTTGTTCCAAGCTTCTTTCTATGTGTTTGATTTCTTACAGTCTTTTTTTCTTTTTTTCAGTGGAACGTGAAAATAAGTCTGAACTTTACAGTAGTTCTGTGTTTGGCAACATGGCTGAGTGATTTACTTAGAGTTTAGATGCCTCCATTCAGATACTGATCAGTTTAGTTTGTCCCATTTATTTATTTATTTATTGTAGTTCAAGGTGACCTTTGGTTACATAATTTCTTTAAATGCTAAATTTGCATTATTGGAAGAAAGCAAGTACATATCCTTTTATTTCATAGTTATGATTACTGAAGTTTTTAAGTAAATTGAATTTGATAAATCAGATAGTATTTAAAACTGGTCCAAAAGTGTTAATAAACAAAGGAAATCTATGAGGAACCTTTACATAGTGAAGATTCTTTTGGACAATACACGGCATTCTAAATAAACTATTAATATTCTCATAAAACAAAGCTGTTAAAACAGAAAACTAAATAATTATTAAGTTATTGGTTACTTGGTCTTTGTCTTGGTCTTAGGGAAATAAAATGATTTCTCTGAGATGTGATAAAGAGTTGGAACTTCTCTGTGCACTTTTGTCTTTGTGCCGTCGGACCTTTAATTTGGGGTGTCATCAGGCCTCCTTCAGAGAAAATGTGGTTTTGACTTATGATTTGGGGTCATGCTGTGATGTATGATACACAGTGTATATGAATGCGATCGTGCATGTGCTCACAGACTCCGTATCGCAGCTCATCTATTTCTGCAAATGGAGTTTTGTTTTCAATCACAGCAACTTTTCTTGGTTTGATTCAGCTGTTTTCTGAGACCATGCTCGTCTTGTCATCATCTTTTCTTTCAAATATGGAACTTAAATTTCACATTAGAATTTGAAAGCTAGATAAGAGGATTTGTTTGTCTCTCCGTGCTTATTTAGAAAGAAACCAGCTTCAGATTTTTAAGAGCCAAGTGTACTTAAAATTATGAGTCATGGAAACTCAGGCCTAGTATTTAGGTAGTTACTTTTCTTCTCCTTTTGACATGCAAGTGGATTTAAGAACTGTTTATATTTTAGGTTTGTCTCTGTTTTGACAAATACTACGGTGGTGGATGATTTACTGGCTGTCAGAAATGGTCTTTCTTCTTGGTGCACCTTTAAATTTTGGAGAGCTTAAACCCAAGAGGCATTGCTCCCTACAAACACTGTGTTACACACAGCATGCAATAATACAATAGTTGCAAATGTTTCCAAAATGCATTAAAAATACAAAATGTGCCTGGTAAGGTACATATTGTGGGTTACTGTTTAGATGGTCCAAATGCTGGAAGAGAGGATTTGAGGAGTGTAAAGTTCAGTGGAAGATGACTGAGGAGATGCATTTGTGGTACATGAGCTGAGAGGGCAGGTGCTGGTTTATAGGTCCAAAGACCAGAGAAGCAGTGTGGTACCTGGCCATTGTCAAAAGCTTGATGGGTGAGTTGAAACTGGGGTTGGCTGTGAAATAGCAAGTTTAAAGGGTGAAGAAAGAAGAACATCCGAAGAAGAGTAGGAAAAGTGTGTCCATTAGGCAGAGGAGTCTAGAAATTTCTGTGTAGTCAGAAAAATGCCGTGACCTGGGCCTGCAATACAACAGAACAGGGTGAACACGTAGGATAGAGACTTGGACGTCTTTAAAAGGCAGGGTCGTGCGCTGTAGTGGGAGAGGACATATAGCTGAGGTGGAGGATTGTTTCCCTCTCACCTCCACAAGGAAGACCAGACAGAGGAACTTTTCCTTATAAGATATGGGATTGTGCAGCAAAAGAGGATGCCGGACAGGTGTCTCTGGAGATACCCACTATGCTGCCTTAAAGGTTCTGAATAACAAAAATAATACAACTTTATTCTGTTGCTTCCTTTATCAAATGAAGCACAGTAAAACTCCATGAACAATGCACATGTGTGCACTTGCGCAAAGCACTGCACTACACTTGTTCCCTAAAACATGCCTTGAGATGAGTGAGGTAGCTAGAGTTATGTCAGCCGGTATCTAGGGACTTGTTCAGTGTCACTCCTCGATCCTTAAGGGACATGGATGAATAATATTTTAGAAATGTTAAATTCTGTCCTACATAGGTTTGGTTTTGTTCCTTGATCATATAGTCATTTTTAACAGATGAGGAAGTGAAGTATTTGCTGCTGTCGGGCATGGTGAGGGTTCAATCCTGCCAGGAGGCTCCTCCTTTGCTTTTAAGGGGCCCTCCTTTTCAGTCCCTTCTCCATTCCTTGTTCTTCTTTCCCTCTCATTTTGCTTACCCCACCCTGAGCCTTCTCTCACTACATCAGAATTCTGTATGAAGTTGTTGCTAGTGAGGAACTGATATTTTCCACTTTCCCTCTAAGTTGTGAGTCCAGCTCTTGACTCCTCCCTGGCCTTGTGTCTGCAGAACCACTTTGAGCTGTTTGCCTGCACCAAGTGCCTGGATTGCTCTTCTTTTGTCTCTGCACAGTCGGTAGCAGCTGAAGTCTAGCCGGGACTGAAACTTTCTCTGAAGAGTCCTTAGGGAACAAATAGAAACATTATATGATTAGACACATTGTTTTCATTATTAAACAAATCTACACATAAGGGTGGCAATTAACAGCTTTATCTCCTGAACCTAGACACCTTCCTTTCCTCTTCCATCAGTATTTCCACTTGAAGTGGTAACAATTAGCTGTTGCTGGGTTTAATGTCTGCAGCTGACAATACCAAATTGGGACTAGGCTCTCCTCTAGGTTGATTGACATATAGCTCTCTGACACATTCTTATGTCGGTTTAAGGCAGATTCATGCCCTGGGATCTGAGCCAAAGGGCTTGTCAGAACATTGACTTTAATAGCTGAAATATATAACTTAAATGACATCTGAGACCTTAGCTTCAGCAGAACTTGGAGAACTTGAAGAATTCTCCAAGGCACTGCAATTTATACTTTGTAGACAAGATTAAAAATTGTAAGAATTTGCCTAAGTATATGCACATATGCATTTAATTTATGATAAATTTATTTAACATGAATTTATTTTGCGTAATAAGCAGGTATGAGTTTAGGAAAAAATAGGGGAAAATAGTTAAACCTACTTTTAAGAATAATTCTGTAGCTGTTATTTTGCGGATATTTTATTCTTCCTAAGAAACTTACGCTACTCTTTATTTCCAAAGAAGTCAGAAAGCTAAGCATGAGTTCCAGTTCTCTGTGACTTAGAAGAGAGGTGGCATAGACTGTTCACTGTGGTCATAAGAGAGGGGGTGTCTCTAAGATGTCATCAACTAAAATGCAGACCCTCTGCTAATAATTTCAGGGAGCTAGAGCTTGAGGCTGGGTCTTCGGTCTCATTTGTCTGCTTTGCCATTATGGGGTCTTGATGTAGTAAATACATTTCTTATTTTTATAATTTTAATGTCTAAATAAATGCTATGTATATGGTCTTTGTGCATAGATCAAAACCTATTGGCCAGAACCATAGAAGTTAATTATTCTCTAGGGTGTCAGTATTCCCTGAACTTCCACACTCCCTTCACCTTCAGCCTGAAGAGAAACATATCTTTAAAAACTGCAAGAAAAGTTCACTCTTTAAGGAAAAAAGTGCATGTTGTAATATCTTCAAGCTTTTGTAAGCAGAGATTGTCACAATGTGTTTCCTATGTACTTTCCATTTCATTTCTTTCTTTCTTTTAACTAATTCCAGATTTTCAATTAATTTGCTTAATTAAATATTGTTGCTGCTGTCCTGGTTCTTTTCCCAGCTCTCTTAGCTTCTCCTGCTGGGTCCAGGTCCTCCCCTTCTGCTATGCACTGCTCTTTTAATTAGGCTATTTTGGGGATTTGTCTATGCCCCTATTTTATTCTTATTGCTCAGCATCTCAAAACTTTCTCACACACCTCATTGGCAGTTCTTCTGGTGGAAATGTCAACCCTCATTTTTTCCATGAGTTTTGGATTTGTATGAATGAGTCCTTCTGCTTGTCCCCAGGTACTGTGGACACTTCAAATGAAATTTGTCAGGTGCATTGAAACATTTGTTAAGTACTTCGTGTAAATGGGCCATGCACAGGAGAAGAATGTAACAATATGCCTGTCTTAAAGGGACTTATACATGCGTATCTAGGCCTTGAACTTTCTTTTATTCATTACAGTTTGCCTAGTTCTGACATTCCAACTAGGTTTTTTGGTTTTTAATCTCTTCCAAATCTCCCTGAAGCATAGGATTCTTCCAGGAACAGATCTGCTATTATTGAGTCCTCTGTCTAAAGACTTTTGTGATTGCTTTTAAGTTAAAGCCCAGCCAGCCATACGGAGCCCTTTCAATATAACAGGGCTGTTGTAAAAGTGATGCATGCTTGTTTTCCTTGACAATATGCAGAAATTAGCATGCTCTGTGTGTTATACGCCACATAAACCCTCTTGTAGTTTAGCATTTTTTTGCATTCTTGGGCTTCTGTTATTCTTAAAAAATGAAATTAGTCTTTTTTTATATTACTTAAGTTTATTTTTCAACTTCTATAATCAACATTATTTCTTGTGCTACACTTCCTCTTCTTTCTAAGACCTTTAACGTAAGTTTTTATTTTACTCTTTTTTAAAAAAATTATCTGTAGCCTTCTGGGTCTAAACACACAATATATAATAGACCCTCACTTAAAATATATATGAAACATTGTCATTTTGCTGTTTTAAAATTTATTTATTTTATGTGTATATGTAAGTGTGAGTTTGTTCTTAAGTATGTGTGTACATGTGTATGGGGGCAATAGATCAATATAGGATCTCTCTGTATAGTGCTCTCTATATTATTTTTAAATTATTTCTTTTATTTTTGAGATTATAATTAGATCATTTCTCACTTTTCTTTCTTTCCACCTAATCTTTCTATATGGCCCCATTCTTTGTTTAAAATATATGGCCTCTTTTTCATTAATTGTTGTTTCTCTCTCTCTCTCTCTCTCTCTATATATATATATATACATACATACACACGTATGTAAGTATATATCGCTTTATAAATGTATGTAAGTATAATGTGCTACCTCTTTTTTGAGAAACAATCTGTCACTAAACCTACTCCTTTCTGGTTTTACTGGATAGGCTGAGCAGTGAGTCCCAGGGATCCTCCATCTTCACCTTCCCCGACTTGGGAGTAAGGTACCTGCTGTTTTGACTTGAGTACTGGTGATTTAGATCATGTCTCCATGCATGTGAGGGAAAAACTTAACTAAGTAAGTCATTTACTCAGGTCCCTCATACACAGATTCACATGACATTGCAGCAACTAGGAAAGAATGCGTAAAGGGATCCCTTCTCTTTGGGTCAATCATATCCTTTTCAAAAATCCTTTAATCATAAACTGATTATGAATATAGCCACGCTTTGATACAAAGGTGGATAAATAGTTTCTTTGAAGCATTATTTACCCAATATGTGAATTGCAATTCAAAGAGACAGACGTCTCTCTACAAAGTTCATTGTCTCTCACTTAAAAGCAGTAGAAAAACTTAGCAGAATGAAGAGATCCCATGTTGTACACTCCTGTGGTAGTTTAGCTGGCTATAAATGTCAATGGAAATTAACCTTTGTGCTAGAGATGTCTCTTGTGTTCCTGTATAAGCAAATGTGGCACCTGACATACAGTGAGCATGTTATGCTTCTTTTTAGGTAATATTCTTTTTGTGTCTGAGAGCTTTTCTATATTCTTCTCATCCATAAAGTTTTGAGGCTTTAATACTCGTACTTCAAGATTAACTTGTACATTTGTTTTTATTCTGTTTGGTACTTAGAATGTATTTGTTCTATGAATCACAATTTCATATAGAACTTACTACATTGAATTCTTACTAAGCTCTTTTAAGTCTTTTATAGATTCCCTTAATATTTAATAAGTTTAGCACTTGTAGATGATGGATATGTGAAAGATTATATAAGGGCAATATAAAAATAACTCCCTTAATCCTGAACAGGATGCACTGATGAATGTGTTGACTTTATCAGACATAGTTACAGATTTCAAAATGAGAAAACCAGTTTTGACAACTAGGTAGAAAAATGGGCATGAAAGGAGCATGAAGAAATTAAAATGATATAATTGTCATGGAGGATAAAAGTCAAGAATCAACAGAGACAGGACAAGAAGGGCACACAGACAAGGTCATGCTTAAGGAATACTCTATTTGGCATAGTGTTGTGGGGGCGCTTTCCTTATTGATGGTTGCTGTTGTTACTCAATGCTGTCACTTCTGTGCTGTGGCAGAAGATCATAAAAGTGTCATAAACATCTGTGTTTTCATCATATATTCAAGGTTCAAGTTATTAGGCAGAAATTTCTAACTGGCAAACTCTAGGTATCATGGCTATACCCTATCTGTTAGGGAGTGGTGGGGAGGTATATATGGCCCCTTTGACTCCTGTGGTAGAAATAGATCCATTTATATTTTCATGGCAATTAGGACGTCCAGATGAGGAACACTGAGCTCATCGTCTTTGCAGGAACTCCTGTTCACGTTTTCCTCTCGTCATGAAAGCCACACCAGCTTTACAGTTGTGTTGCTGAAAACTCTTGTCATTGTTAATACCTTATAGTTTTTCCTTTTAGTAACCTTATCACTGAGTTCTTCAGTTTTATAGCTCTTTACTTTAATTAATTTTTTAGAATATCATATATTAGTTCTGTATTTCTATCATTTCCATTCCTTCCTCCTGCTCTCCCATGTCCCCATTCCTTCTCAAATTCATGATCTCTTATTCTTTAATTATTACTGTTACATATATGTACATAATACAAACAGACACTATATATGTATATGTATATAATTTATATTCCACATATGTATGTGTGCTTAGAGCTGATCGCTTAGGATTGGATAACCTATCAGTGGGATCATCACTGGAGAAGATTTATTTTTCCTCTCTCAGGAGTCATTTATTATTTCTATCTCTTCTTTTTGAGGTAGAGCGTTGTAAAATTTCTCCATCTATGTTGGCACTTCACCTAGTGTTGCCTTGTTCCAGTCTTGTTTAAGCTACCATATTGTGGAGATTTCCTGGATAAGGCTTCCTTGTCCTCTATAGAAGACAAAATTTTACAGCACACACACACATACATACATACATACACACACACACACACACACACACACACACACACACACACACACACACACACACACACTCACACGTCCTGTTCCTCTGGTTTCTATAATCTTTCTGCTCTCTCTTCCAGGTTCCCCAAGCCTTAGGTGTTGGGATTGTGCTGTAAATTAATTAATTGTGGTTGGGTACCCAACATCTATGGTTTTTTTTTGCATTTTGACCATTTGTGGATTTCTGTAATAGTATCCATCTTCTGCAAAAAAGAAACTTCTTATATGCAGGGAAAAGAATAGCTATACTTTCTATACTTATCTGTGGGAATGAGGACATTTGGAATATTCTTATTTATAATGTATTTAAAAATTATGCTGGTCTCAGAAAGTGGCAGGAGTAGGTTCTCCAAGCTCTAAGATTCGTGACTTTCTCAGCCAAAGGCAGTTTGCTACGTTTACAGTACCAGGTATGCATTCCTTCCTGTTGAGAGGGCCTCAACTCCAATTAGACAGCTTTGGTTACCTCCCAGATAAATGAACTACTATTGCACCACTGGGAATATCTTGCTAGACTAGTCATTTTGGTTCACAGGCTTTACAGCTGGGCAGGGCTGGGGAGGAACATTGATTGCTTTCCTCCCTGGGCAGCTTGCATAGCTTTAGATACCATGAGACTACTCCTCCAGGAGAAGGTTTCCAGGTCAGTTCCAGATTGAGTCCCCTGAGTTCTGTGTCTGTAGTATGAGGTGTCTTCCACAAGAAACATTCACCATGGCACTTACAAACATCCTTAGTGTCATTTACCCTCCTTCCTTTCTTCCTTCCATTTGTATTATCCTGCCTCCCAAATCAAAGTCCGTGATATTCCCATTTCCTTATTTATATCACTCATTTTTAACACAACAGATTATTTTTTAGAGGTTTCTATACTTACTATGTATGTGTGTGTGCATATGCATGTCTTGGTGTGTTTATGTGCTTTGTATGCATGCAGGTGCCCGTTGAGTCTGGAAGATGATGCCAGATCTGTAGGAACTGTAGTTACAAGTGGTTGTAATTCATTGGAGCTTCTGTCTTATCTTAGCCACTTATTTCAAAGGAAAATTGGTTCATGGTATTTCCCTTGAGTCCATCTTAATCCCTGATATAAATAGCTGGCATTATTTTAAGAGAGTGATTAAGAAAGTTAGGACACAGTAGAGGAAGGTAGCCATGAGTCATGCAGAATATCGGGGATAGATAGTATCAGGAAGTTGTTCTAATCCATAGGCTTACAGGGTCAAGAAAAACGGAGTGATGACTGACATAAAGTGAAGTGATATTGCTACAACAAGGCTATGTGATGAAAACTGTGACCTTGGGTGACAGAGCATAGCCTTCAGCCTACAAGGAGACGCTATGTAGGGAGACATCCTGACATACTTCATTCTGCAAAGCTATCCAGAAGTTAGCAGGCAAGGGGACTTTACTGAGAAGGTCCCTAGACAAGGCCTGTTGGGATACATAACTACATGGAGAAGGGTAAACTTCCAGTCAGTCTGGAGGAGCTAATGGAGAATGCTCCCGTCTCAGGGCTTTAGGCCTGTCTCCTTACACAATCCATGCTTCATTCCTGTGCCCTCTGGCTGCTGGCTTTCCCCGGATCTCGGGGTTCATCATGTTCTCCACACTTTATCTTGACTTTGGACTTGTTGATCCCTCTTTTTTTAATCCTCTCCCCACACAGTTGCCCTTCTTTTTATTTGATAAAATTTTAGACCATTTTCTTGAAGAAATTCTTTCATATTCTCAACACATTTTATAATTTTTACAACATAATATCTTTTTTTTTCTTTCTACTTTCTTCCTTATAGTTTTTTTCCCAAGTGATACACTATTGACTGAGTTGGTTTTGATCCTGTTTGAACTAAGTAACTAATTCAAAGAAGGTTTTTCTAAGGAGCTGATAAAGTGAGCTCTTTAAGTTTCCAGCTGAGTTCAGGCTCCTTACAACATGCCCTCTGAAGGTGCTTCTCTGTGTCATGGCTGAGCTCTCGGTGTTCAAACAGATCAGACCTTCCAAGAATCCGTTTCATAGTGTATAGATTTTTAAACGTCTGTGTCTGCATTTAGCTAGCTCTCCAGTGTCACTTCCTATTTCAGAATTAGTATAAGTTGATGGTTTGAGAGTTCTCATCCCCACATTAATATGCTAGGTACGATGTGAATGAAATAAGATACAGACCATGACCTTTAGGTAATGGCTTTAAGAAAGAAAAGGAAAGAAAGAGAATAATTCTTAGGTATCAAATGAGATTAATCTTTCTAAATGTAAATTTGGACAATTCAGTTGAAGTATTGTAACCAAAATTAAAATTCTTATGTGTGTTATTTTAATAAGATACAGCTAAGATAGGCCCTAATACTTTCAGATGAAAATAAGTGTGTAATAAATAATAAATATCAATAATAGTCATTAATTAATTATTAAAAATAAAGAACATTTATAAATAGTGAATTAATAAATAATAAATATTAGTTGTGAAGCAAATCAGGAATATTTTCAAAGTAAAAATAATTTTTGTACATGCAAATAAAATACCAATGACCTTATTGTTGCATCCTTCTTTGAGAATCCAGCATTCACATTGGAAGCAATTTTCTCCCTTTCTCAGTTACTGCAAGCTATTACTGTCACTAAAAAAGTTCAGTGCTGCTCTTTGACCTGGAACATACTCTAGTGGACCATGTATTGGAAGCTTATGCCCAATCCGTGGTACTACTGGGGGATGGGAGGGCTTTTAAGAGGTGGAGCCTAATGGGAGAACTTAGTCCAAGGACTGGCATACCCACAAACAGGACTTTGACTCCGGTCTCCTTTCTCCTCCGTTCTCCACTGTCAGTTTAATAGAATCCTCTGCCATGCCCACTGTGACACGCTACATGACCACAGGTCCAGAAGCTACAGGGACCAATCGGTGACAAATTGGAACCTCTAAAATTATGAGCCAATATAACTCTTTTTTCATTTTAACAAGTTGATAACTTTAAGCATTTGTTGCAGTGATGAGAAGCTGAACTAACTCACGAGCAATGTATTTACTATCAATCAATAGTGATGTCTCACTAAAACCATTTGTTGGGTGTTTAAAAGTATGATACTGGCTGGGCAGTGGTGGCGCATGCCTTTAATCCCAGCACTTGGGAGGCAGCGGTAGAGGGATCTCTGTGAGTTCGAGGCCAGCCTGGTCTACAGAGCAGTTCCAGGACGGGCTCCAGAGCTACAGAGAAACCCTGAAAACAAACAAATGAAAAAGTGTGACAATGAAGTACACAACTTACATTTATTAAAATGCTGAATCCTGTAAACAAACCTGGGAGACACTTGGAGTATCACTCATACTCCAAATGGCAAAAAAACCAAAGAATTAAATGGTCACTTAAGTTTTTCTGAGTTGTGAATTAGATAAGTTTAACCCAGACTGGTTTAATGTAATTGAGAAATCTGGGAATAGAGTTCAGTTGGAAATGTTTAGAAGTTAGAGAATGTCATCAAGGTATTTGCTCCTCTCCTTGGTGTCTGAGAGAAGACGAGATTGGTCTGGGCTCTACACACCTCCATCCTCTAAGCTGAGCTATAGTGCTATCAAGCACACCTTTACTCTTTCCCTTTTTCTTTGCCCTGGAAACATTACTTTAAAATGTCAATCCCAGGGAAGACTTCATTTTTCCTTGATTGGTTGAGAGGCTTATGGCTAAGATTAAGGTAGTATGATTGATTGGCAGAGAGGAAAGATCACATGGACAAGAAGGAAGTATGTTTTTGGTATAAAGAAAAGGTAAACAGCAGGCGTGCTTCAGAAACACTATGAGTGCCATTTCCTTTGTTGCATCAATAGTGGGTTAACTCAGTTGTAAGTGGGACAGGAGTGAATTATATGTAGAATATGTACAAACTCACGTAACATTTCTGATGTTATTTTTATGATCTTGGTCTTGTACTAACCATTTAGAGTTGAGACAGATTTGTAAAGACACTAAACATTCCTTTGGTGTGTTTCTACTGAAACCCAGCTTTCCTGACGTAGAGACCAGAGTTTGCTGTGGATGGCTTCTGTTCTGTTCTTCCCCACAGACAAATCTCTTTAGAGTTACCTGCAAGTAATCTCTGGATAGATTTATAGCATAATTTAAACCATCTCAGATCTGGTGTGTTTAAGTCTGAACACACTGAAGTATGCTTGACTGAGACTTCCAGGTACTTTCTGAATACAGGAAACACTTGTTTTCATTGTCCAAAATGCTGCCCTTCAATTCTTAATTAATCATGGCCATCAGAGGATGCTAAAATAACCTCAGAAAATAGTCCCTTCTTCTCCCTTGAGTGAATCCATGCTCCTCTCTATGAGTGGTGAGAAATCTGATGAATCAGTTAAAGGCTCTTTACTATGTGGGAGTCTGTGGCTCCTACAATGTATAGCTGGCATGTTCTGCTACTCATTCAACAACATGTCTCTTCTCCTATAGCCTAGTGAGTCAGATACAGAGAGTCAGAACATTTCTGGCTTTTCTTAACCCTCTTCAAATTTCTCTCAGTTTTGTGGAAATTTCCCAGCTTACTTTTCAGCTAGAGAGAGATGGAGGTGCCAAGTTTACCATGGATGGTACTGATTCACTGAGCTCTGGGCAGAGTTGCTTACTGTGTTTAAACAGAAAAAAATCACCTTGATTCTAGATCTACCTTGATCTTTAGAAGAGAAAATGAAGAAAACTAACATAAACAAAAGCACGAAATAGATGAAAACATTAGCTCCTTGCCCTGACGTCCCCAAATATCTGTAAATGGTCTTATCGTTCTTTGCTCATACCATCGTTACCAGCCAAGCTCAAAGAACTAAATAGGGAGCAGATGCCTGTAGTACTAGGAAAAAGAAAACTGCCATGGGTAAGATCAGATACAGTAGTTGTTTTCTATCTTTAATGAGTCCACTTTTGGATTTTAAAATTCTCAGCTATTGACTCCAGCTTCCTAGTGTGAAATAAATTCTTGAAAATGAAATACATTATTTTTGTTGTTTGTTAAAACCTTGGTGGACAATGAAACCCTTCTTTAAATAGAGTTTGTTCACTTAATTGTTTTCATGAAATTCTTTGATTTTAGTACTAGGTATGAAGGATAAACAATTATAATGCAACGAGTGACTGATCTCATGAGGGTTTTCATACAGAAAACAAGAATGTTGCGGAAATAACCACTATCTTATAACTCTTCCCTTCATATGCTGTGCACATACCTTTATGTTGACCAAAACCATCTACATGAAAAGAAAAAGGTTATCTTCTAAAAAGTCACTAAGAAAATCTTTGTCTTTAATGCATGGAAAATGATGCATTTTTCTTAGAGTCAGCATACTGGTGAACAGTTCTTTAATTTTGCCTCCTTGAGAACAATTGATAGGATCCACTTCTTGCTGTCTTGAAGTTAGATATGACCATAATGGTGTTCTGTTACTCCTGGCTTGAAGATCTTTTCAGGTCTGTGTTTGATTTATCCATTTCTACCCCAGCTATATTAAAGACAGGAACCAGCGGCAAGCTAGACTTGTAGTTACCCTGGGTCTTGGTTAGAAATAGACATATGTACAAACTAGTATTTGTTTAGATACACTGGCAATTGTATATTGTATATACATTGTATGTCCTGATTTATAATGAGAGATACAGGTTTTGTAGCTTACCAGTTATTATTCTAGACCACTTTTTACTTTTGTTTACGAGACACTAAATGTTTAATTACATATTTAAGAAGTAGATTAGATATACAAGGCTAAGCCGTCTTTTCTTCCTGCATCATGTTAATATAATTTTCAGTATCTTTCTAGTGTTTGCACTTAGATATTTTAAGCCAGAAAATAATAGAGAACTGTTTATTCCTAGGAAAATGCTTCTGTGTTCCTTCCTAGATAATTCTGTTTATATTTTTGCATTATAAAATAATTGCTTTTCTTCCCATCTGTCTTCTGAAGAGGAACAGTTTTGATCCAGCAAGAATAGAGCAATTATTGTTAACCAGAATTGAATTCCAAGATATTTGAGATAGAAAAGGGGCTCTGGGACATTTTTAATGTATTCAGGTTTCCATGAAAAGAAAAAAAAATGTGTGTCTCGTTGAAAAGGTGCAGCCAGATAGATCTTCATGCCTGTGGGAAGAAGAGAACAAGAACTGTCAATCCAACTCCCTCTCTTCCCCCTTCTTCTCCCCTTCTTCCTTCCTTCTCTTTTTCCTTCTTTCATGCCCTGCTTCCCTACCTCCATCCTTCCTAAATTCTACCCCTTTTTCCTAGATGAGAGTTAGTCAAGAAGCATTCCCACTAATGGGCTTCATTTCCTCATCAGTCTGCTTCAGAGATCCCTGTCCACAGGGAGCTCACTGTCCCTTGGACTTCTCCCTTTCAGTCCCGCTCTTCCTTAGATACAGTAGATGACATTCAGTAGCTGCTGATAGACTCCCTATTGGCCATAACTAACTCAGATGAACAGCCTCCAACTCTTCAAGAAGCCCATAGCCAACCCCAGGACTCTACACCAGGGAATTTTCTCAAGTGGGGTGGAGTTACAAATATACAATCTCTGACATGTTACATTGTACTTTAAATTTCAATACTGGCATAATTGATTGCAGAAGGCATTAATTTTCACAGCAAATTCCTTATATACAAAAATGTTGTCCTTTGTACATTGGTGTAGGCACTTAATCACGATTCTTACGTAAGCCTAGCTCTCAATGTTAGGACCACACCACCACATTTCATCTTCCCTTTGGAGTTTCCCCTCATCCACCCTGCATAGATATGGGCAGAGATAACCACCTAACATGCTCTGCATGCCTGACATTAGGCAGTTAGATTAAACTTGGAAAAAAAGACTAATTATTATCACTCTCAAAATTTTCCTGTGGATAGCTTGTAGTGGGGGAACTGGTTCCTTGAGAAACCAATGCTCACTGTCTGTAGTTGAGTGAGTGTAAGAGAACGATATCCAGTACAATTTATCTTTGAGTGTCATTGAATAATGAATGGCAAGCTGTGGGAGTAGTGTGAGAAGGACTTTCTGCAAGGGCTAATTCAGAGTTGGCATATAGTTAACTCTTTCTGTATAGTCCCTCCTGGTGCTAAGATGAGGTATTATAGAGCAATCAGCTCTCAACCTGGTGGCAAGCAGAGTTCGGCTGGTAAAATCAGCTTAGGGAGGCTTGGAGCTATTTGATTGCATAATGAGTCTTGCGTTGGTGTTGATACTTGTTGTTTCTTTAATGAGACCTAGCCATGTTTCATATCAATAAATATCGATGACTTGGATGACTGAAAGCAACGCTCCTGTCAATGCAGTCTTCATCTTCCCAGCATGTGGCTAAAATGGCAGAACTATAAACCAGCTTAAGACAGAGAGGATTGGAAAACTTGGATAACACTAAGGTAGTTGTTAGAGAATGTAGCATATGAGAATTGTCTTCTAAAATTCCCATTGCTGATCACACAATAGACTTATTTCCTGAGCTTCTTTTGTCCACATGGAGAGGAACATGACCACCATGATCCCATTCTCTATCCCATGACATCATTGTCCAAATGTTTTGACTCAGATACTGGAGAAGGTCAAGGGCCGGTCTTGACCCTTGATCACTGCAGCCGTCTCTCTAGTCCACTGTGAGTCATGCCGCAGTACACAAACATGGCAGTTCCCATTTAGATGGAAATGGGAAAAGACACCCTAAGAGGGTGTATCAAACAAATTGAGCCATCAGTTCTTCTTAGTTATATGCTCATCTTTTCATTTAGTAGGCAAGCTTATATTAAGAACTTGCCCTGTGTGAAGCGTGGGCATACCCTAGTGAACACACAAACTCAGCTTCCATGCTGATCACACTTCATGGCAGCTGAATAACATTACAACTGCTGGTCACCAGCAAGGCAGGCACCCTTTCTACGTACTTAGATTAGAGCTCATTTTGAGTGAGGTTGAAGGAAAGTTGCCTTTGTTTCTTTCCTGTGACGCTCCCCTCCTTTCCCTGATTATAGTTAGGCCAGGGTCTGTAGAGATGAGGATGGTGTGGCTTATTTCATTAAGGTGTATGGATATGCTTGGTAAATAGTTGTTCGTGAATTGCTTGGGGTGTGTGTGATGCAATAGTCAGGATTAAAGCCCACTGTGAGCTACAACATCATAAGCTCTATTATCTTTGTCTTCTGTCAACATATAAGTGGGCAGAATCACATAATTTCATATAACAGTCATTTTATGTAATTATCTGAAGATACATCTTCCTGCTAATTCTTTCCGGCAGATGCATCTGAATGATGTGTCATTTCAGACCAGTGCTCGTGAATAATGCTAAGGAGTTTCCCTGACTTAGACTGAATAAAGATTGACGTTTGCTTCAGAGACAAGTCAATACACCTCTATTTCCTGTTCTCTACTGTGTATCACAGTGTATGGAATATGACTTTCCGTTTTAGAGTATCCATGTCTGCTTATATTTGGAACTGATTTCAAATCAGCTATTAATAATCACAAAACAAACACAATATATGGATAATTAGTACGGTATATAAATAATGTAATAAACTTACTCTATTACTTTTTGTGAGCATACAAATTAAAGAATTTAAAAGCCATTTATGTTTTTAAATACAGAGTCATGGTACTAGAGAAATTGCTCAGTGATTAAGATCATTGGCTGCTCTTCTAGAGGATCTGAGTTCAATTCCCAGCACCCACGGAGTGACTCCCAGCTATCTGCAGCTCCAGTTCTAGGAGATCTGATGGCTTCAGATTTTCTCAGGCATTGCATGCAATGTGGTACATAGACAAACAGCAGGCAAAACATCTATACACATAAAAAAATAATAAGTAAATCTTTAAAAATATCCAGAAGTCAGAGAGCAGCATACACCTTCACTTTCAGCTCCTTTGGTTTGCTTTCCTCAGTTGTATGAATTAATGCTCAGCATTTTCATGTGGCATGAATGCTGATTTGGTTTATGGGTATGTTTGGGGGCACTGTATACATTTGGATATTGGTTTGTTTAAATGTTATTTGTGTTTAGGTCAGAGGTCTACATCACTTGACTTCCTTAATTGCTCTCCATCCGACTTCTTGATGTAGGGGCCAGTTTGCTTTTCTGTTGCCGTGTAACACACTTTCATCAAAGCAACTTAGGGGAAGGAAGTGTTTCCTTCTACTTCTGCTTCCAGGTCCCAGTCCATTGTTGAGGGCTGCAGGGCAGGGTCTTGAAGTAGAAGCCACAGAAGAATGTTGCTTGCTCACTGACTCTTTCTGAGCTAGTTTTCTTATAGTCCATACTTGCCTGTCATGGGATGGTGCTAACCACAGTGACCTGGGAATTCCCACATTAAGCATCAGTACAGAAAATCTTTCCTAGACATGGCCATTGGCTGGTCTGATTGGGGTGATTTTTCATTTGAGATTCCCTTTCCGTAGATAACTATGAGCGGCTACTATTAACACTAGCACATTTTAATGATTTTCAAATTCTCCAGAAACTGCCACCTCAGAACTGCTTAGTGGCTGACTTTGAATATGGACTCCCCTGTGGTCTAAATCCACACGCACAAAGCTCTTGTCTCATCGTGGGCACACATATGTGTTAATCACCTAAAACCATCATCTGTTTTTAGAATTATATATCCATAGTTAGTAATATAAGCAAACTCTGTGATTAGAACATATCGTGAACATTTAGTCATATTAGATCTTGGGAAGATCTATCTGGATTGGTTCATTAGATATTTCCCATTATATTTTTGTGTCATGTTTATAATTTTATGAGAGGTCATGCAATATAGCTTGTTATGGTCTGTGTTTGATTTATGAAATCCTCATTGAGGATATTTCTACCAGAGACCCTGAACATTTTGGTATGAGACAATTCTGTTACATTAGACATAGGAAACCTTTAGTTGATTCTGATAGACTCTTCTTCTTTCACTTGGCTAATTTGAGTTCCCAGCTCTACATTTTAAAATGGTCTTGATATTAGGACAAGACTCAAGCCCAGTCAGAGAAACTCCATCATCAGACAGTATTCCTCAGTTTGGAAACATTCCATCATATGTTTCTTTTTCCAATCAGTGCAGGTTTCTTTAAAAGAGCTCTAGCAAGGAAAGCGATGCTGAGAGACGTGACATTAGCTGCAGAGGGAATAGGAACAATGAAGGAATTTACTGACGGGCTATGGAGTAAAGGCTGCAATAGATCTAAGAACAGATCAGTGTGTGAGACAGGGTCTCTCACTGAAACTGGAGCTCACCGGTTTGGCTAGAGTGGCTAGCCAGCAAGCCCCAGGGATCCCCATGCGTCTCTGCACTGGGATTCCAAGTACTCACAACCACATTCAAAATGAAGTGCTTGCCGAGCATCAGTGTCAGGTCCTCATGACGTTCAGTGAGCCTCCTCGCAAGCAAACCTTCTCGAATTTTTAGCTGCCATTTTAGAACTGAGGTTGATAATGGGCTCTATGTGATGGAGATATTATTACAAGGAGTAAATGAGGTCACATGAGGCCTGATACAGAGTAACTTCACTATTTGCTATTATGTTTTAAAAGGTGTGTGTGTGTGCGCGCACACACGCTATATGTATATATGTGTACATATGATATGCATGAATATATATGTGTATGCACATGCTTATATGAGTGAGTACAGAATCACATGTTCTGATGTATATTTATGGAAGTCAGAGGACTGCCTCAAGTGTTGGTCTTTGCCTTCCACTTCATTTAAGGCATGACCTCTTTGTTGTTCACATTGTATAGAAACTAGCTGGTCCTCAAGCGTCTATGGATTCTGTTGTCTCTGTCTCTGGTCTCCTTTCAGGAACAGATGACAGACATGTACTTCTACATCCAGATCTATGGGGATTTTAACTGTCATCCTTGGACTTGTGCAACAAACAATTTACCCACTAAGCCACCTCCCCAGGCCGCTGCTATTTTTTTTTTCTTTAAGAAAATAAGAAGGCTAAACTTCTTGAAATCAGAACTATTAAGCCTTATCTCAACTCTAAGTAAAATTCGAGAAATTATTAAACAGATGGCTGTAAGCATTTACAAATGGAAGTTAAGATCCCTGGAAGGCATGATGAATTCTCTCAGCTAATTCATGTCAAACTAAATTAATTTACTTTTGATAGGATTATTAGACTTACACATCAGGAAGATATGCCTGTTCAAGCTAAATTCCTGCCACTTATTTGGCTTGATTCTATTGTGAAATTCTTTTAGGAGTGATGGTGGTGGACAATTATGAACCGGCTGATAGTATAATTAAATGACTCTGCAGCAGATTGAACATCTATATCCAGGAATATTGATTGAGTGATAATATCAGTTTGGGGCGGGTCCCCCACGGCAGCCACAGACTTTGTTTTCTGTCGCCCTGTATGAGTCCGCTGCGAGTGATGCGGCGATGTACATCCTGTCACTCGTGCCAAGCGTGTGGGTCTCTCTCAGAAGGGAAAGGGAAACTGGACAGCTGGACTGCAGAATGGCTGCAGATGAACTTTATAAGCTTAAGCCAGTAGACTGCAGAAATAGGCTAAAATTACCCAGGATCAGTGGCTGTTTTTTCTAGATTTTCTTCTGGGTCCACAGCAGTCTTGTGGAGGAGATTTCTGGGGGTAATTTAGCAGTTATATTGGATAGGAATATTTGTGATTGGTAAGATTGGAGAGGCTACGTAAATGTATTTAAACCAACACACGTAGGTTGCAGAATGCATATGTTTATATATACACATATAACATAGATAGATACATGTCAGTCAGTTTGGGAAAATATATCACAGCTTTCTGACTGTAGCTTTTGAATCTTAGATGCAAATTTCAAGAGACCTAGAAGTTTACATTGAGTGTCCTTATGAGATGGCTACTGACAAGAGCAGGTATCACTAGTTTGTAGTCCTGTGCCTAGAAAGAGACAGACGTTACTTTATACTTTCCCTCTATTACCTACTTATTAAACAAAACAGTTTATTTCTCATAGGACTTAGTTGTTTTATTTTAATGAGTATTATTCTTAAAGATGTACATTTTTGTGATGTTGGAAAATGAAGATTATAGAATGAAGGGTTATTTGGATATTAGAAACTGAGAATATTTTTATATGTAATTGATGAGAGCAGATAAACTTCCATTAGCCTAAAAACTAACCTTAGTCATGTTAAAACTGCACAATAACATATTGTGTGACTAATATAATTAATGGAAACTATTTGTGAAGTTATTCAAAAGTTATTTGGTTTTAGAGATTTGTGTGTGCCCGAACATGTGCATGTACATGCACACATGCACACATACACACACACACACACATGCACCTACGTGCGTGCACACACACACATACCCACAAAGACTAGAAGAGGTAATCAGATCCCCTGGAGCTAGAGATATAAACAATTATGATGTTCCCAAAGTGGATGTCGGGAACCAAATTTAGATTCTCCGGAAGAACAGACAGCACACTTAACCAACGAGCCATCTATTTAACCCAAAAATGTTTTTTTAAGACTACATGTTTAGACAGTGATTATAATTTCAAATTACATAATTCTAGTATATTCAAATGTAACAAGACTCTTTGGAAGAAGTAAAATGGAAGCAGAAATTTTGCTTGATGCACAGAAAAGGTGTTTTAGTAACCAGCAGACTCTACAAAGAGTAGGCTGGCTGCAGAGTTCTGTTGTAGGAGAATTGCTTCCTTATAAAAGACTTATTTCTTGATACTGATTATATTTATAATATTGTGCATGTGTGTGACCATTTAAACAGTCATTATCACTTTTGTTTGGGAACAGATGTACCTTCTAAGTGTCTTTCCCTCTTCATTCTTTTTTAGTATAATGGAAACATCTCACCTGGCATGGTGACACTAGGAACTATGCATTGCAGGTTCTCTTGTGAATGAATCTTGTTTGGCCATGGCCAGAGGTTGAGGGCTCAGAGGATTTGGCTAACATAATAATACCCATCCCTCATAATTTTCTTAGCACTCCCCCACTTTTTTGGTGTTGGGGAAAGGTATTGACAAAATCTGTGTTTCAAGGCTAAGTACAAAGTGCCTCCCCTTGAATGGTATTAGCTTATTAACTGTCATTGCTGTAGGAAGTCATTTTGGCTCATTGAAATGATAAGTGCTTCCCATTCATTATCTCATTCAGTCCTCAGGACATTTTTATGAATGTGAATGAATGAAAGTGAAGAAACTGAGACTCAGGGGGTTAAACGTATTATCTAACATCAGACAGTGGCTTGGGGGCTCCTGGTTTATCTGATTCTGAAACTCATAACCTACATAATTATTCTATAAAATATCCCAAACACAGAATTAATCAAACCCTCTCTCCAAATTACCTTGGCCTTGATTTTTTTTGAAACCTATTTAGCGATGCTGCAGTCTAGGGATGTAGACATGAATGAGGACCAAGGTCCTTGATCTCATGGGGCCCGCAGCATTCTGGAAAGAATATCGTTAAGCAGGTACACTAATTAGTGACAGGTTTGGCAGGTGTACTGAGGAAGCAGACTGCTTAAGCTATTATCTGAGGGTTCAAAGAAATGGCGAATCTTAAGTGTGAGATGGCTGGAGAAGTCTTATGTGTGGATCTGGTATTGAATGTCTCAGTTATAAAGCCTCAGGTTTGGAAAATGCCATGTGCTTGTGGAAGTTTTAACTGGTAGAAATAGTAGATACCAGCACCCAGCTTTGTCCAGGTACTTACTGTGGGATTTTGAAATACACTGTCTACATGCTGCTTTGGGGGACAGTAGGGTTGATTCTCAGGGATAGTTTCATTATATACTCTGTGTTTTTTTTTCTATGTCACACACTCATAAATACTGCTGCAGCATGTAATTTCCCCATAAAACACATTCAGATAGAACAGAAAATGTAAGCATCATCTTTAAACCCTTAATTAGGAACGAAATATGGTAGGAGTTGGGTACAACCTTGTTGAACTGTGGACACAAGGCATTTGGCAAAGTGCTGTGATATTCGATATGATTTATTTTCTCATAGAAATACTGCTGGTGATGTAAATCCTAGTTACAACCAAATCATTGGCTCTTTTGAAGTTTTGTGTAGTATAAACAGGAAAAGACTATAGGAATTGTGGGTCTGTTGTTACAGTGTGAACGTTTTCTTGAGGACATAGCACACAGGTGTTCTTTAGTAAAGGTGCTGCTTTTCCTAAGTCAGTCATTTTTGTCATTCCTGTTGCTGTCTGTGCAAGCTCTGTTCATCCAGTCCGTAGTTTCATGGTCCTGAGCCTGTTAATTCAACCCTGTTCATTTCAACAAATATGTGTGTGTGTGTTCTGTGCATCTCACAGAGTTGTTTTTAAAAATTAAATAAAGTAATATGCCTTATGCAAACAAATAAAATAGTATATGCTATGTGGAAGTGCCCTGTAGCTCCAACTACTTAATCTTTCATCCAGGATGCAAGGCCTCTAACATCTGAACCCTGCAGTGAGCTGACAGAGTGGATTAAGGAAGATGCACTAATGTTGACAAAAGCAGGGAGGGAGTCTGGCCATTGATACCCATTTAGGGTCACACAAAGTAAACTCTGAAATGATTTCTAAATTGTGAAAGCTGGTTTTTTGTTTTGTTTTGTTTTGTTTTTTCAGTCAAGTAAGTAATTGCTCTCAGAACGTTTTATGTAGGGATCAAAGGACGAAAATGTTAACCTTCAAGTGGACATTGGTCTAATGTGTTTATCTTAGAGACACTTAAAATGACTTTTCCATTTGAGAGACACTAAAGAGTTCTGGAGGAAACCGTTCAGTGACTGGCTTAGGATCTAGGATCAGAGAAGTACTTAAACACAGCCCCAGTTTTCCCATAGTTCAGTTCATACCTTAGGTGATGCCCCCCATCATATTCCTCCCTAAATATAGATGTGATTTTTCTACTCCTACTGGACCATAGTCATCTGCAGAGGTAATCTGTCATGAGATTGTTTTGGAAGTGCATGAGCTTAGGGAAGTCAATGGCATATTTGCCACTTCTGTGAATTTGTTCACTTCCCATGAAAATAAAGCCAATGGATGGATGATGTGTATATCTTCCATATCCCTGGTCATAAAGAGTCACTTTTCTGAAAAGCTGTGTTGTGTTTGAAACCTTTTGTGCTTAACAATGTGAAAGAAAGCAGAGAAGCGAAAAGACTTGAGAAAAGCAAGTTAACTCCCGGAGTGTGAGCGTGAAGTGCAATCTCACATGTAGCTACAACATGGGCCCAACAACTATTTCACATAGAATTAGAAGGACAGTGAGGTAAAGATTGACCCCAGAGATTCCCGCAGAGGTGATCCTAATCCTTTTGAGTATTGGTTTCCCAAGCATAATGTAGGGATGGTGAAAAAAACCAAGTGATAAAGCAATTCAAGGTTTCATCATACATTGTTTTGGAATGTATTAGAAATGTTCACTCTCTAGACAGGGTAAGCAACGTTGGAAAGAGAGATAAATCTGAAGAGTTCAGAAGGAGAACAATTAATATTTTTTCAAAACACAAGCAAACAAACAAACAAAAAAACCCAAGTCCATTATTGTAGTGCTGTTGGAGCTATTAGGAGTTTAATTACAGTTCATATAGATAATAATTAATACAGTTAAGTGGCTTTTGTAGCATTAGCAATAAAGTGTGAAAATATAGAAGAGTTTACTAATAGTTTAAGCTGAAAAATTATGACAATGGCTTGTTAAAGGTTTTAAAATAAATACGCTGGGCGGTGGTGGCACACACTTTTAATCCCAGCACTTGGGAGGCAGAGGCAGATAGATGTCTGTGAGTTTGAGGCCAGCCTGGTCTACAAGAGCTAGTTCCAGGACAGGCTCCAAAGCTACAGAGAAACCCTGTCTCAAAAAACCAAAATAAATAAATAAATTAATTAAATACCTGGCCTTAATTCCTCAAGATTTAATCAAATGCTTCCATTTTAATCTCAGTTTTCCCTAAAGAGGTAAGCAATTAGGCACTTAATAAGGAATCATGAACTTTCAGTGTTCCGTAACATTGAAATCTTTTGAAATGTTACAGCTGTTGCAACAATTGTTGGGTTACTGGAACTGGCAGCAACCTTGGGCAAACTCCCAGAGCAGTGGTTTCCAGTAGAAGCCTTCAGGATTCCAAGATCTGGGAGTGAGCATGGGGCTCTGATTGCTCATGTCCAGTCCAGCAAGGATCTCTCTCTCTCTCTCTCTCTCTCTCTCTCTCTCTCTCTCTCTCTCGTGTGTGTGTGTGTGTGTGTGTGTGTTTTCTTTTTGAGACAGGGTTTCTCTGTGGCTTTGGAGCCTGTCCTGGAACTAGCTCTGTAGACCAGGCTGGTGTCGAACTCACAGAGATCTGCCTGCCTCTGCCTCCCGAGTGCTGGGATTAAAGGCGTGCGCCACCACCGCCCGGCTCTCGTGTGTGTTTTATATAGGATTTCCACATTGGAAATATATTGTCCCACATGGTACATGGCAGAGGACATCTCACTATAACCATGCCTGACTTCTATAGCAGATAAATTGGAGAAACATGGCTTACTAATAACAAGTTAGAATTTCACTTGGGTATAAAAATCTAAATTCACTCCATACTAAAATACAGATTGGCTTGATTTCGTACTGGTCTTGTGCAGGCAACCACAGCTGCTTTATATTCAACAGTGCAGCTGTACTATTGTGTTCAGAAGACACTGGTTTGCCCGGTCCTCTGCTCTGATCCTCCTCAGTCTTTGGCTTTAACAGTCATGCTATCTGTTCTTAAGAGATGATACCTGAGTTTCAGAGAGGGGTTGTGATATAGATGTCCCATTTGTGGCTGAACACACCATAGTTAATTATTCTCACCAGTCACCCTGCATTGGATGACCCCATTCCTAGACCAGCTATATGGTCAGCACAATTGGGGCAGATAGGTTATTAAAATAAAAAAAAAGAAGATATGGACTTGGGGGATAGGAAGTGGAGGGTAGATCTGGGAGGATTTAAGAGAAGGAGTTGTGGGTTAATATGATGAAAATACATTGTATGGGATTTTCAAATACTTATTCAAAATGCTTATTAAAATGTAATTAGTAAAAAATATATTTTTATGAATTAAAATGTACATATGTAAGAAGCTTTAATAAAAAATGGAAAGCTTGCATGTATGGTGAAAATGTCTTAAATCGATACAAAGGCAAGGCGTGCCCATGGTCAAAAGCTTGCTGGAGTGATATGTGTGGACCTGAGAGCTTGGGATGCACGTGTCCTCCGAGTGAGGTTCCCCCACTTCTAACACTGTTCAGTATGCTTTGCCTAAGTCTGATCACATTTCTGTCATTTGATACATCATTTTGATGGTATCAGTGTTGTGTTCTCTGAAGACAGTTTTTCCCTATCTTGTGCTGGTATTTAGTAAAGCTTGATCACACCCAGGCACCTTGTATTCTCTTTTTTTTTCTGTCTTTCAGGGATGAAAGGTGGCCTCTGCTGTTCTCTGTGGTTTCAGCTCCTTCCTGCCTCTTTTCAGTTTCCTGATGTAATTCTTGGTGTTTTTCCTTCCTTTGTAGATAGGAAATGATATCATAGAGAAGGGAACAGGGCCATCCAATTTTTCTCAGTTACTGGGAGGAGCTGCCCTGGTGTGCTGAGGGGCCTGTACTCAGGAAGAGAAACAGGGGATCCTCCACATTGAGTAAACTGCGCTTGCAGATGCACCCAGATTTCTGTTAAAACCCCATGCAGGACATGGTAGCTCCATCTTCAGTCTGTTTAGATTGGATGAGTTTGCCTTTAGATGGCACCAGTTCACCTCAGGTTTCCTCCCATCTACCTTGCTGTCTTGTCCTCCTTTCTCACCATCCCGTCTTCCATAGTTCCTTCAAATAGTCCTGATTAATGTTCTGCCCATATCCGCTGTGAGAGCTCCATAGGGTTCCAGCATCACCTGTCGCATGGAGTGACCCTAAGCCCTGGAGAGTTCCCATGATCTCAGCCTGCCCTTTCAGGAATTCCTAATTACACACTGTCCTGCTTACAATTACCTTTTTCATTCTTGTGCCTGTTTTCTCTTCCCCTTCTCCATGTGATCAAGTCTACCTTTTCAACTCTGACATGTAGTTTCCTTATTACCCTTTCCTCCAATATTTTTATGCTTTACTCTTCTTCCTGTCCGGCCATCCCTAAACTTTCCCCCATGCCTTTCCCATTTTCAGTTTGACTCTCCAGTGCCATCCCCGTGAGGACTATTCTTTTCCATGACATACCTGTTGCCTTTGCTTAGCTAGCATCCTTTAAAAGGCTGCTAGCTGTTAGCATGGTGATGATCAAGAATTGGGCAATGGGAAAATTGTCTGAGAACTGCGAACAGCAGACCGAGGAGAGGACTGGATGTGAAGAGGGACCACCTGGTGTCCACTAATGGAGAGGCCCTCATGTGATCAGTCTTTGCTAACAGAATAATGGAGATTTGATCATTGATGGTAGAAGACATCACTGACCTATTTTGAACAGATTAGGAAGACTATTAGTGTGACTCTATTTTTCTTAGTAACTGTGATCTTTCTATTAAGTAATGAGAAAGGAGAACATTAGTACCACTAAGCTGTGCAGGGCCATAGCTTATGCATGAAGCTCTACTGTAAGATCTTTAGATGGTTGTCATCTACCCTTGGAGAGGAGGGCACTGTAAACTTGTGCATTTCCAAATGTGGTTCCAGGGTTTGTTGAGGGTGAGAAGCATTTCTTCTGCTACATCACAGCCTTCCCCACATGGACTCAAAGCCCTGAATAAATAGATGAACTTGCTTCACACACTGATGCCAATGTCTGCAAAGTAATCAGTGGCTTCATGGGTGCTCTGGCACCTTGTTTAAGACAGACATCTCCCCAAAGATTGAATATGGCGGAAGAGGAGGGAAGGAAAATGGGGCTGAGTTCATAAGGCCATAAGGGTTTGATGAAAAGAGGGAAGGCTCACTTGACATTAATTGGGAATGGCAAAGGCAAGGAAACCGAGCTGAACCAGCAAATCACACGGCAAGGAGGGGCTTGGGCACCTCTGTTTCTCTCAATGTTAGGTTTTATCTTTTCCTTTTAAACATCCCTCCAAGGTTTGTCAAACTGAATCTCACATTGTTGTTTTTGACCTGATTTTGTTCATTGCTATTGCATTTGGGCTGTGTGTTCCATGGACACTTTATCAGTCTGAAGATGTGTATTTAACCATTCACAGCTGATATTAAGGGACAGTAGCAGTTTTGTTCAAATGAAGAACATTGCATGTGTTGATTGACTTGTTTTCCAGGATTTGCACATCTTCTATGACATGTATGCCTTTGTGACTTTTTAAAAAAAGAATTCCCCTACCCCCAATCTTGCAGAAGTTGTTGATTTCATAGTGCTGATCGGAGGTGGGGGAGTGTCATTCTCCCTTTGGTGTCCTGAGCTGTGCAGTGAGAACTTATTTTTGCCTGAAATTTCCTTCCTCTTTAGAACTTAAGGAAGAGAACCTGTGGTTCATGTAAAGTTTTCATTCTGCATGCTTCCACACAATAATCTGGAATCTCATGTCTTACGCTCATTTTTACTTTTTTAGGCACTAGAAAAACACCCCAACTCCCCAATGACAGCAAAGCAGATTCTGGAGGTCATTCAGAAAGAAGGCTTAAAAGAGACAAGGTCAGTATTCATCTTTAAGTCATTTTCTCTTTCGCTGACTAATGGTTGCCACTAGTGAAGCAAGAAGGACATCTCTAGTTAACACTGTAGTTGATGGTGAATTAAATAAGTCCCCACAAATTCTCTTGTGATTGCGAGCTTTCCCCAGAGCTGCCTGTTAACTTAATACATCACCTTTGGTGGATTGATACAGAACAGTCGTTGGTAACAAAGAAAGGCATTGTGGTTTAGCCCCACATCAGAGTTACTTCTCTTTCCCTCAAGAGGAGATAGTGTTTCTAAAATTAAGCAGTACAAGAGAAACACTTTTATAGGCTTAATAGAACCTGGCATATAAAGATGAGCAGACTGATAAAATTCAAAGGGCCAATAAAATATGGCTGAAAATGTAGTCCTCTTATGTTGAAGGCCTCAGCTCAGAGTGACTTTTATCAGATGGTGAGACTTTCTATTTATTTTTTAATAGTGGCTTTATTAAGATAGGATTCACCTATAATAAAGTTTGCCCTTTGGTGTCCTGTATCTGCAGCCGTCCTCACTTCTGTAGTTGCCCTAAAATGAAATCCTATACTTACTCTTCTCCAGTTGGCACCCCTCAATAGCCACTAATCTTTGTTGTCTCTATGGATTTTCTATTCTGACATGATCTATAAATGGAATCCATGTAAATATAGCCTTTTGGCTTCCCCTCCAGTGTTATGATTTCAATAATGATTGTTGTTGTAAAATACACCAAGAGATCATTACTTTTTGTTGTCAAATAATTTTCTGTTGTTTAAATATACCACATTTGTTTATTCATGATGGTCATTTACATTTATATATTAAGTTTACAGCTTTAGCTTTGACCAGCTGTTTAGAACCACACAGATGATACCACCTTAGGAAAAAAACATATTTTTTACATAGCAAAATAATCATGTTGATATATATCTTTGTTATTAGCTGTGTTATATCGATTAGAATTTGTGTGAGTTGGCTATCTGAAAGCTGTAGAAATAGCAAGATTATAGTCACAATGGTTATAATTTGATAGACATTAAACCTACTGAGATACCTTTTAGTACTTTGATATTGAGATAGACAGGCAGTGAGGAATGAATATCCCTGAGCCCAGCTTTTCTTAGACTTGAATTTCACCTGTGATTTCTGTTGAATTTGAAGTGGAAGTACCATTAGTCTGCAGCTGTCTAAATGGCATCTTTTGCAAGTTAGATCCATAGACATCATAATCAGTGGGGTATAGGTGCTCATATTTTCATTTCCATTTGAGGAACTTTTTCCTGGTTCTCATGAAGAAACACAATGAGATAATATAACTACACTATTTTATCCATCTGTTGCCACAGTGGTGGCAACAATAGGAGACCATTTGCTCATAGTGCCCAAAAGCCCCACAGTAGGAGATCCTGGTTTATTCTAGATGTCAGTGTGAGAAATTAGGGAATATGATGGGGAATATTGACAATTTTCTCTTTGCTAACCTGTCAATAAAGCAAAAAAATATTTATTCTATTGAGAAAGCATTGAAAACGGTCATGCCACAACCAAAGGAGAAAAGGGAGTCACGATCTAAACATGTCAAAGGCACAATTCTTGTCCCAGGGCAATCTGCTAACACAGTTCTGAATCATATACCTAGAAGTAGTTGCTTGAAAATCATTCATTAAGCTATCTGTCTCAGGACTGGGGCAATGGCTCTGTGGGGAAAGTGCTTGTGGCACAAGCATAAATAACTGAGTTTGTTCCCCACAAAATGCATAAAAGCCTCGGGATGGTGGTATGTGCCTATAATCTTAGGGCTAGGGGAATTGTAACAGAAGGCTCCCCAAAGTTCACTGGCCAAATAGCCTAGCATAGTCCATGAGCTGTTAGTTCAGACAGAGACTCGGTCTCAAAACATAGAGTACAGAGTGATAAAAAGAAACCCAAATTTGGCCTCTGGATCCCACATACGTATGCGCTTATACACACACACATTTATGAGCATGTACACTTATAAACACCACATACACACATATTCTTATGCAAAGGAGTGACTACCGCTATTGTTTTAGCTTGCTATATATGGTTCCTGAAAAGTGGTTCTCAACAGTATTTGAATTGCCATTATGATCATAGTGCCACATCTTGCTTTCAAAATGTTCTCTTTTGCAGAGATGTGCTTTAAAGTATCTTATAGTTATGCTGTTAGCAAAGCCAGTCAAAACTCCAAAACAAAATGTCTTCACAGAATAATTAAGAACCCTGGAAAGGAATATACAACTCTGTATGCCCCTAATTCATCCCTTCTCAGTGCCTCATTAACACATCCTTTTGTGTGGAAAATCATTGTGTTAAAAGTGCAGATAGACTGGTACTATTATTTAAAGAACCCCGGCAGGCATTCCCATGTGCGCGAGCAAAGGGAGAGGCAGAGAGAAACATTGCCGTTCCTTATTGCATGATCATCAGTAAAGCCAGTTCTGTTTCTGAATGGCCTCAGACGTGCATTTCATGTTTTCATTTCTTTTCTCTGTATCTTTCACTTTCTGCTCTTCGGTCAGCTGTGATCTGTTATTTACTGCCTGTGTGTTTCTGTTCACTCTTCCCTTGATTTCTAGTCTTAGATTGCCTGTTAGAATTACCTCTAATGCAAACCTACACAGACTCCGTGTGAGTTTGGAACCGTCTTATTCTTTCTGTGTGTTGTCTTAGAGAACAGGTGCTGGCATTTCTTTTACCTGCTTAATGTACTGTTTTGCTGCTTTTGAAGTTCTTAGATGTTTCCAAATATTTAAAGTAGCTGAATAAATGAAGTGTAACTGTATCTATTTTTCTTAGGTAACGTTTACAAATTCCATCATCAGAAGGCCAACCCTGGATGATTAATTCTTGTTATTTATTAATGTTGTGTTTTCCATGAAATACAATCAAGTTAGATATGCTTGATCAAGTACAGGGTAGTGATCCTGGGGTGACTGATGTGTCTGTAGCACTCTGACAGTAACAGTCCTCCATTGTTCCTAGCATTTCTAAGTGTCTGCAGAGTCTCTCAGTATTCCAGGTACTTAACTAAGAGCTTTCCTATAAAGCTGTATGAGGTCTTTCTTTCATTTTCTGTGATGCAGGGTCACCTCTGCAGTTCATCTAGCTGGACTCCAGTGTTGCACTAGTGTTCTGAGTAGGTGCTATGAGTTTGTTAAGGGCAGAGAGAGCATCTAACGCTCCTGGCACTCAGAAGATACTCAGTAAATTGTTGTTGAGTAAATAGTCTTCTTTCTTACCATGTTAATTTTCTGGCTCCCATTGATGACTTTGGCCTACAGTCATGTAGGCCAAACCAACATAATGTGGTTTATATCCTATTCAATAACTTGTTTTAAGATCAAAAAGGGACTAACTAGTATGCAGCAGCCCCATTAAATGCTTGTGCATACATCTACAGAAGATTACCCGTGAACAGGGAAGCATGGTTCTGTGGCTGAATTCTAGATCCTTTAAGACCACTGGTTTAAGTTTGTAATCTCAAAATTTTGTAATATCCATTATTTTGACACAGCTAATGTGGATACTAGAATAGATTTAACAGATGAAATAGTGTTACTTTGACACTCATGACATTTTATACTGACTTTTCTTCTTTGTAAGTAACACTTTAAGTTATATATTTTTATGTAGACATGATAAAAAGAACACAGATTTTATGTGTCATTTCCATGTTATTTATGAAATATCTAAACCATTATTAGAATTTATCTGGAAAAGCCAGAATGAGTTTTTAAAAATATCTGAATATAATAAATTGTCAGAATGTGGTTAGAAAGTTGATTAATGCAACCCCAGTGCTGTTTCAGTAGATCAGGTTCTGTTTTCCATATCTATGGTAAACTTTGCTCCCCCTTCATATACTTGAATGAAGGAATTTATCAGTATAGTTTTGTGATATAAAATATCTGGTCTATCTGTGTTTATGCTTTTCTGATTCTGATGATACTTAGACTCAGGTCTTTCAGGGCTATTGGTAGTCACAACTAATCAGTCACAGCTGTTTGGAAGACTGTTCAGATGGTCAGAATCTTGCAATCAAATAGTCATGCTGATTGGATAGAGGGGACGGTGGGCATATTCTGTCATGCTATGTTGTAGATGAATGTTTGATACACTGTAAGCTCCTCAGCTGGACATTCCAGGTTGTCGGAATGGGCTCTGGCCTGTAGTCAGAAATGACAGCTGTACCCGGTTCACTAGTTTTGGAAGTTTGCAGGCTATCTCACTGTTGATTTTCTGTATTTGACTTCTTATTTAGGATTTGCCTCTCTAGAAGGAACACTGAGGTGGTTTTGGTACCACAGGGTACTTCTTGCTGTCCTGTGTCATGTAATTTTTAAGGTGATGCTCTGTAAGTAAATAAACGTTCTGTTAGCAGGGCATAGCCTGACACTTCAAAGTGATTTAGACTTGTATCACTCACCCAACAAGAGCAAAAACAAGCAACCAGTCTCAAATGAGTACCAACCACTTATGCACTATCAGAAGATACCAGTCATTAGTGTGACATGAGTCTTATTGTAGGTTTTATACTATTTGAGAGTAGGTAAATAGTTTATAATAGAGCAAATATGGTCATTAGGAAATACATGTGTATTTATACACACACACACACACACACCTGTGCGTGCACACACACACACACACACAGACACACTTCCACACAGAGAAAGTATCAACTCAGTCTCTTAAGGGTCAGAGACAGGGCAGTATTTCTGAATATGTTTTTGCAATGCTGTAGATGCCTTACTATTTAAAAATATGTTAAAGTTTTCATCAAAATTTTACAGAGTAGCAGCCTGTAATTATACATCCTAGTAGGGGATACTTGTACAGTTTTCTAAATAATCTCTATTTGTTTTAGTGTTACTCATAAGGCAGACACACTTTAAAAATTGCAATGTAAAATATTCCTCTGAGAAACCAAGTTTTTGTGATTATTCTAACATGTATGAAAATCTTTTTATCATCACTGATTATTTTCTGAATAAATTTGCTTTTACCTTGTGCTTTAATGCATTTTATGTTTTTCTGTCTGTGAGTCTTAGTGATGATATGTGAAAATTGGGATTCCCACTTTAAATCGAGGTTTATTAAAGATTTTGCATTTTAAAGGATAAACTGTCAGAAATTCAATTACCACATATAGTGACAAACAATAAAGTCTTTTGACATTGCTCTTGGTGAGATTTACGTTGCTAATTAGCACTATAGGAGGTGATTCTTCCTGGGTGCTGAGATGTTTTGTCTAGAGATAAGAAACACAAATGATTTCTATTACAAAATCAATTCTTATCTCCAGTGTCCATGTTAGCAGCCTTCCCTTCATGCTGAAATGGTGGAAGAGTTTGTTTGTGTTGGAGCATTCTTAGAATTACAGTGTTAGTGCACAGTGTCAGCCCTGCCATTTGTTAGCATCTAATTCTCTCATTGTGGAAATGTGCACAGCCAGTCACTGAGAGAGGGATGTGTGAGACAATGGCATGATTAGACAGAGACCCAGAACAATTTGCATATGGTTATGTGTGTGGCATGTGTATATAGGCAAACACTTAGAATATAATCTGGTTCTTGTAATTTTACTTACTCTTTGCTCAAACTGGAAATTTGCATACAAGTCATTCTTAGCTCTTCTCCCATCCCCTTATGCCAGGTTGTTTCGTGAGGCATATCAGCTTCACATCTTGATTACAGCTCTCTTTGTCTGTATTCTACTGCCCCCATATTCAGATACTTATTTTTGATATAGGTTATTGTACCATTTTCTTATCTGAATGCCTGATCCCAGAAAAACCCTCTTTCAAATCCATTTTCCCTCTACTACTGTAGCATCTCTTAGCTGATACTGCAAGATATTCCAGGGACAATACGATAGTCTGTGAATTAATAAATAAAAAAGTTCTAAGTTTATTCTGTGAAAATTACATGAAATTAGGGACAGTACTTTATTGCGAATAATATGTTTTTTGGATAAATCCAAAGCATTCTGATAATACAAAGCTTATAAATGAAAGAAGAAAGCTTGTTTTATACTTTATAAGTAGGTAAAATTTTGGATTCTGGATGTTTATCTATGTGTCTTACACCCAAAATAATTATTTTAAGTGTTTTGTTGACATTTTGTTTTTTGTTTGTAATTAGGTTATGATATAATATGAATTTTGTACTTAGCTTAAATATGAGTATCACTGTTTGAAAATGACTATAGTCTGTCAAATTAAACTTTAAAAAATTTGCTTATCATAGTTGAAATGATTCTTTAAATTTTTATCTATTAATTTAGAGCACAAGAGAGGGTGTATGCTTGCATGTGAAACAGTGGAGTGGAGAACAGCTTGCTGGAATCAGTTCTACCTTTTCACCAGGAGGGACCCAGGAACCCAAACTTAGGTCTTGGGATTGGCAGCAAATGCTTTTCCCCATTGAGCATCTCACTTGCCCTTGAAATGACCCCTGAGAGTGACACAGTTACATCTTATTGGTAAAGCAGTTCTCAAGTTAACACATGACTATGTGCAATGTTTTCCTGGAAGCTCAGAGCTTCTTTGAACACTCCTAGCCAAGCTGGGCTTGGGTACTAGTAAGCCCTCAAAGCAGGCATCTGATGCTACTACCATAGTTGGTTGGCTAACTTTCATTATGAAATTTCCCTGGTGTTCCTTAGAAGGTAGGGTTAGATGCCAGGACTAATCTGGACTACACAGTGGGAAACTTCCTCTAATTAATTAATTAATGGTGAAGGATAGAGCCCACAAGGCATTCATAAAGTTCTCTCTGTCCATGTGTATGTGTATGTTCATCTGTGTATAACATGGTGTTCATGAATATCTATGTGTCTTGTATCTGAATGTGTGTATGTGCATAGGTATATGTTTATATACATATGTATAAATATGCGTTCAGTGTTCATGAGTATATGTATGCACTATGTGTGTATGCTGTGTGCATGTGTGTCTATATATGTGTGTGTGTGTGAGAGAGAGAGAGAGAGGGAGAGAGAGAGAAAGAGAGAGAGAGCAAGCGATGTTTATGTGTGTGTGTACATGTACTCTCACGTGTTCTACTGGAATTTTTTACATCATTGCTATGTACCGGTCAGAAGCAGTACCCCACACTGATGCAGTAAGTTTCCAAGGTAATACCTTCCTGTTCCAAAATTAGAGTCTGATCTAGAGTAACTGCCTTTGCCATTGCTGCTGAGTCCCAAATTGAGTTCTGGTGGTGTCTTTTCTGGAGCCCTCTCCACCTTGTATCTCTCCCCATTTTATTAGTCTTCACCCAGCCTTTCTTCGATAGCCATATGGGAAGCCACAGACTCTACGGTCATTTCCTACAAGGATACCAGCCAACCCTCTCATATCAGAATGCCACCCTTTGGCCTCGGTCATCTCATAGAGGTGCCATCACACTGATGTCTACGGGTTCATCCTGTGGATAACTGGGAGACAGCAACACTCAATCAGTAACAATGATTCAGAATTCGGAATATTCCCAAAGTCTCTGAGATAACAGCAAGGCTGTTTGTTTTCTAGGACCAGACTGTCTAGCTTTTGTTAGAAGGTATCTATAACAATATGCTCACTCATGCTGTGTCTCCATCAAGTGCACTGAGAATGTGTGTTTTTCTGTGTTATTCCTAACACACTAACAGTGAGATACTCAGCTTAAGAAGGTTCATGTTCAAACATAATATGTATATTTAAATAATATGAATGGATTTGGATTTTATTTGAAGCCTTGGGTAAAAATAGCTGTGGTAACTGCCTACAACCCTGAGGGCATCAATATCCACTAAGCTGTGCAATTACAGCTACAAAATGGCCATTGCTTAATACATCTTTTTATTCTGTCAAGCTTTCTTTCTCCATTCTTCCAAGTAATTGAACAAAAAAGGTAATTTAAGTGATTTCAGCTTTACCAAGATCTAGGTATAATTTACCCCAGAAACACTGAATACCCTATAAATATTTCAGTGCAGAAATAGAGCCAGAAATGGCCGTGAAATTACTCTGTGCATGAGCCTTTCCAAGTACTCTGTGCAGGTAGAAGTCTGTCGGGGGAATGGCGCTTACCTGGTGATCTTACCAATTCTCTGTCAGCGTGCTTTTGTCTTCTTCTCATTTCATTGCTCTGCATTCTTAACTGTCACATGCCAACAGGAGCTGCAGTTCTGCTTCCCTGTTTTGAACTTGATGGTATAATTCAAATGCAAAACACTCAGTATGCTGACATAGGGACTTCTTTTTAGCATTGATTTGTTTTTACAGGCAATAAAAAGGAAGAGATTTTTGTGGAGCAACGATTTCTAAAAGATATAGTAAATGATTCCTAATCAGTCTCAGGCCTTTAGTTAGAAATGATTATCATATACTTTCTCCTACATACTAAAGCAAAATCAAATTGATAATTGTTGTCTACAGTTTGTCTCAAATTCAGGAGATCAACATACATGTGTGTACAATACAGGTATTTATCCACACATGCCTGCTTTACATGTGATGGGGTCAAAAGTTTCATATTTGCTTTTACAGCTCTTCAAGCTGCCAGTAACCATACCTTCAACTGGTTTCAGTCTGCATTGTGAGTGGAAATAGTGCTTAGCATCTCGATTCAAAGAATATTAGAGAAATGAGAGAAGAGAGGAGTATCAGAGGGATCAGGGAAATGAATTCTCCAACACAAAGATCATCACACAAGGGGACTCAATTGAGGGCCTAACCAGTGGTTACTTTAAATGCCTGGAGAATTCAGAGGGCATTTTAAGACAAAGGTTGGTTCTGCCCACACTTACTAGGATATGGCTGTGTTCTTGAGACTTAACGGTTGTAGTGGTGAACAGGTGAGCAAAGTTATGGTCTATTCTTTGGGAGTCAGTGGTATGAGTTTTCTTTATAAAGAAAACCTCTTGTAAACACGTCCGAAACAGCGCATACTGTGTCTCCTTAGTTTTTGTATTTGGGAACATTTTTTATTTCTCATAGTCTTCATAAATGTATGAATATGCTAGTTAGTATTTGTCTAAGTACTGCATTTATTAGTTTATTAAGGAAAGGGACTCCCATGCTTGTACCCATTTTCTTTTTATTTTGGCATAAGGCTAAAATAACTATTTTATGTAGTTATGTCAAGAAAATTAATGGGAGGGTTTGATAATAAAATGAATATTAGCATTTGTTGTTCTTTTCCTGCTATGCCTAATGCTAAGGGCAATTTACATCAGTTACTAATAGCTTTTAAAGTAAGCTTTGATTGGGATAGATATAATGTCACTTCCCATTTTGGCAACAAAGTCATGGAAGCAGATGAAGTAACTTGATAATGTACATTCAGTAGCAAGGGATAAACATGGATTTTGAGGTTCCAGGGTTAGATAGCACAGCCACATAGCTTTAATCCTTTTTAGACACTTGGAGCCTGAATCAAAAACCAACCAACCAACCAAACAAACAAAAACAAAAACACAACCTTGACCCCATGAGTTCACTCTTGCTGGCCATGCAAGAGTGAATAAATCAGCAAGCCAGGCAGGGACTGCAGCCCACCTGGAATCCCAGAGCCTGGGAGCTGGAGATGGGCTCCCCATAGGCAAGCTGGCTAGGTAGACTGGCAATATAAGTGAGCTCCAGGTTCATCAAGACCCTGCCTCAGGCAATAAAGTGAAGAATAATTGAGGAGGACAACTAGTCAGCCTCTGGCCAACACCCATACACACCTTTGCCAGTACACCCACACCTACATGTGTCCACACATGTAAATACACATGCATGTATCCAAAAGTTACCAATGATTTGATCCTATCACACATATACACATTAGTGCGTGCACATACACACACACACACACACACACACACACACACACACACACACACACACACATCCTTGGTAGCTGTTTTGATGCAAGATTGGTGTCTTCTATGTATTAGATTATATATAATACTGATGTTTATTACTGATTTCAAGACTGTCTGAGATAAGCGTGTTCAGATAGCTTTACAAGTTATGGCTGCATTGTAACTACAGCAGATGGGTAGGGGAAGGATATGTCATAGGTCACGTAGATTTCGTGGATTCTCAAACCTTAAGCATATGTTAAATGCCATGCTTGATGCATGCAGAGGTCACAGTGACTTGCAGTGGGGACCTGAGCTACAAACATCAGAACACACACTTCACATACAACTTCTTACTGTTTGTTTGTGAAAGTAGTGTGCTACAAAGGTGTAAAATGTGCTTTGGGGTAAGAAATCTAGGACTCTGTAAAACTACCACTTTTTTACTGTTATCTTAGAATTGTTTCTAGGGAATGAACTAATTATGGTCAAAGCATGGTTGCTAACAAAATGTATATATAATGGAAAAACTGATTTTAGATGCCAGTAGTCTGGATAGTTGTGGGAAAAATGAATGAAAATGGATGGCATTTATTTGAACCACATGTAAGTGGAAGTATGAGGGCTGGGATCTTGGTTTTTTTCTTTGAAGAGAGGTGGATAGGAAAAATAAAGGGGGCCCAAGTGAATACCTGAGTATAATCTTAGAAGTGGCACTACTACCTTCTTAAGGACATTTCCATATTCAGAGAATCATCATGTAATGTTATCTTTATTTATAGTCTCTATTAGGATCACTTGTCAATGACCCTCCTGTGATCCATTTACTTTTCTCCAAGGAGGTACAGAGACAAAGCTCTCTCCTTTCTAACCCATGCAGAATCTTCAGGCTGTGGTTATCTAGGATTCATGTTTGAGTTGTTCTTCAGCATTCCTACATGAGACATAGCCATGTAAAGAGTGTGTAATGGATTTTGTTTAGTTTTCTAGTTCATGTGTGTTCAGTGAAAGGGATTTGCTGGTTTCTAGAAACAGAATAGCAGCATTCACTAAGAGTCACTGGAACACCTTGTCATTAAAGAGTAGTTAAGAGAATGGTTCATATCTGATTTTGTTCTGTACTGGAGTTGGCATTGAATCTTGCTTTGGAATCCTCAGCCCCTTCTTCTCAGAAGGAAAATGATGAGTCAGACACAGGCGTTCTGTTAGGAGCTACTAATCGCAGTTATTACTTCTCACTTTTTATTTTGGTTTTCTGCTTTTGCTTTTTGTTGTTGTTTGTTTGTTTTGAGACAGGATCTCATGGTCCCAAGCTGGCATCAAAGTTGTTCTATAGATAAGACCAAGGTCGCCTTGTACCCCCATTCCTCCTGCATCTCCCTCCTGACAGGTGTGTGCCACCACTTCCAGCTTACTGTTCCCAATTAAAAGTCTAGCTTTAGTATTAGAGACATTAGCTTGATTTAAATCAATATATATTTATTGTCTTTAGACATCCTTTTTTCCATATTACAAAAAAGCCCTAACTTTCCATTTTCAGTATTTTATAAATTTCTTTGTATGCTAGGTTAGTTGTGTGTTTTTTGTATAAAAGGGATGAAGAATTTTGGAAGAAATCTCAGAGGCATTTCTGAACAACTAGAAATAGATAAGTGCCAAAAATTTCAAAGCTACTCTTTCCACTCTGTCCACCTACCCAAGCAGTTTCGAGCCTTTATGTAGAGACCGTTTCATTGCTTGAAGAACATAGGGGAGGCTAATTCTAAATAACAGACAGAGTTCTATCCTTGCTAAAGTGACAGGGTCAGGACTGAATTCTACAGAAGACCATCTACTGAGGTCAGTACTTTTCCAACTTGAAAATGGCTTGGAAACTTAGTATGGGGGCAAAGTCCCCTTTAGTCAGATCTTTCAAAGCCCCTTCTGCTTTAGGAGAAGCTAAGTATGACTGGATTTTCACTTGGAATTATATTGACTTATTTCTAGTCTTGACAGATTGTGTAGCCATAGGCTCTTGTGTCTAAAGGCAAGTAAACTTGGGCTTGTAAAAAGGACATGTTCTGTCTCTACTAGCAACACTGGCAAATATCTGGCTTTCTCTCAGCCTCAAAGAGACTGATCAGTTTGGAATATGAGGACATTATGCAAAAACTCAATAGTAGATACAGGGTAAGATTATCCAAGGAAGAAAGGATAAATGTCTTGTTCAAGCTCCGGTCAGACAGATGTGTCTTTCTACTGCTTCCACTGACTACTTCCACAGACCAGTTCTGTCCAGTGTTCATTGCGTTAGACTCCAATAGTACTTGCTTGTGAACTGGTTGGTAGGAGTTAGGGTGAATGAGATGTAGCATTGCGAATGTATACATGTAACTAAAATTCTGGCTCTAGTTTTGTGGACTCTTCTTTGCCTTCGAGATCTTGCCCAAGGGAGGGCCAGAATAGACAATGCTGTTTCCTCCATGGACTGCTCCAGAGTATCAGTTGAACCCAGCCAGGCCTTTTGAGCCTATCAAATTGAAAGAACATTTTTCTGACCATCCTTAGCCCAGTTCATTTTTCAAGGACATATGAGGATTATATGCATGAGGCATGGGCCAGTATTTTGACCTGCAGACAGACTGAATCAAAAACATCCTACTGCATTCACATTTTCTTCTTTTTCTCAGATTTTCCCACTGAACCTGTATGTGATTTTTATGTATTCATGTTTTTCATAGCTTAGCTTATCCTAAAGCAGAAGGGGCTTTGAAAGATCTGACTAAGTGCCCCCATACTAAGTTTCCAAGCCATTTTCAAGTTGGAAAAGTTCTGACCTCAGTAGATGGTCTTCTGTAGAATTCAGCCTTGACCCTGTCACTTAGGCAAGGACAGAACTCTGTCATGTATTATTTTATTTGTACTTATATCTTTCTTGTTGCTATATAAATAAAATGAAGACCAATTATATATTTAGATAGAATAATATTAAAATAGTAAAAAAATTGTTTTTTTATATGACATGACGAGGCCAACGGGTAAATGGAAACTTTTTACCTAGTGAAAATTGAAGCAAAATAATTTCTCAGGTTTTCCTGGTAGTAACAATCATTTGAGTCTTTTTATGAGTGAATTTTTAGTTATCAGCATGGTATAGGATATATGTGTGTGTGTGTGTGTGTGTGTGTGTGTGTATGTGTTAGTATGTATGTGCATGTGTGTATGTGTGTGAGTATATGTGTGTATGTGTGTATGTGTATATATGTGTGTGTATGTGTGTATACATATATATCTCATACCACACTGACTTTATATATATATTATATGTATAATTTATCTGAGTGAATAAAGCTAAATTCAGTTTCATTTGAGGCTATCAAATCTCACTTATAAATAATTCATCATATACTGCATAGTTCCTCGCTTGTGGAATAAAATTGATGCTATAATTTATATTATATGTGGTTAATATAAATTAAAATTTAAAAATAAAATTTAAAGCACATTATAAAGGTTTATTGCTGAGTTTATGAAACCATTTGTAATTACTACTTCCAGATAGTTTTTCGTGGGTTTTAAAAACTAAGACGAAACAAAAAGGTTTCTGATTGTTCTTTAAGCCACAACTTTCAACATTAAGCTAATGTGTAGGTTTGCTGTGCTATTGTGGGATACTAGAACAAATGGGTCATTCACACTCCAGTTCACTTCTTAGGTTAGCATCTATAGAGGGAATCCAAGGGACAGTGAGGTGAATAGCTCTGTTCTTTCAGAATACTCTGTAGCCAGGTCCTCACACTGTGTTCCTGTGGCATCTCTGTTCATCTGTTTTAATCCTAGCAGACAAGAGAACCTATAGCTGAAAAGGAAGTGCATGAGATCCCTCTAAAGACTGTTCTGGAAGTATGTTTCAATTGCACCTATGCCCCATTAGCCAGACTCACCTTTGTAGTGACCTGAAAGGGAAGCTGGGGATATATTTTGTCACACTCCTGAGGGAGATAGGTATGTTCCCAGAAAGAAAGGGAGAGAGGAGGAATCTTAAAGAGGGGCCCTAATGTGGAAATAGTGCCAGCCTTTGTCACATCTTATTTTTCATTCAATTTATTTCTTGCGCTTGATATGTATTAGACATGTATCAGCAGTTTTACATTTAAAAGCCACTATTGCATATTGCATGTATTTTTCACGTAATTCAGGTCTATCAGACTCTACTTAGCTTGTGAGAACCCAACCCTTTCCATATCTACCTTCAAGTCCCAACACAAACGTGATGTTTTCCTTCTCTAGCCTCCATTCATTTTCTCCTTGCTAGTGCATGGTAATGTAATTTGCTGCGGTGTCTAATAAGCTCTTGAATTTACCATGTTGTAATAGGACTGCCATTCCATTGATGGTGGAATTTAGGTCTCATTGATTTTTCTTTTTCCTGTGGTTCCCTTCATATAATAAGCTGATGAAATTTTCTAGCTCTTCTTCTGCTTTAAACATAATGTGTTATCCTAGATAACTCACTCAGTGTTTTTCTCTCGTCTTTCCAGTAAAATAGGGAAAATCCAACTTTATTTGCATCATAAGGTTGTTACAAAGATAAAGTGATTTGGAAATCCTTGGAAAATGTGCTGCCAAGTTTAAGATATTTGGTATAGAAAATTTTACTGTTGGCTGCTTTGTTTGTAACTTGGAAACAGTTAATCATGATGGAATGGCGTCCAACTTGTATTCTGAAGTAATATACAGTAGCATTCTGGCACACTGGTTTCAAATGCTTGAAATTTCAAAAAGAAATATATGATAGTTTCTTCTTATTTTCTATAAAATTTTATCAGAATTTAAAAGGGGGATTATAGTTAGTTTGTATTCTTAATTAAGATTCAATAACAAGATTTAAAATAATTGTTTCTTCATGGAACAGAAGCCAAGTGTTTTGGATTCTACGAAAAGGGATTTCCTGATGTATAGCGCAGTGGCAAGTGCATCCTTCATTTAACCAGCTACTTGGAGTCATCCAGGTTTTACTCAAAATTTGAACATGAAGCTTACTCACAGAAAATGAAACTTTGGTGGGAGGATTTTAAGAGAGAACAAGAACACCATCTTAGGAAGTCTATATATGAGTAGGGAACAATTACTTGGTAAATCTATGCAGTTATTTGTGTCCTGTCATTAAGTCTCACATCTTAATATACTGAATGCTCATAATGTATTGTGTTTTCCTTTATACTGAAATAGATTTGCTGCCTATTTAATAGCATATAGCATAGAATATATTTTAGCTAGGAATAGTGATTTTTCAAGTTCTGGTAAAGTGCATAGATCCTAATGCTTTGGCTGGTCGTTACGACTACTGTCACTGTAATTCCTGTTTGTCATTTAAGATCCAGGTTGTCACCTTCCCTGGGGAAACTTTCCATAGTACCTTGGCAGAAACTAATTTCCTTTCTTTCTGTCCCATGGGAAACCTTTAAAGTGTTGTCCTTGTTTCATTTACATGTTTTTCTAATCCCAGCTAATACCCTAGAGAGCTGTTGACACACCTTTTTCATATTTGTGTTTTCCACGCAGTTCCTAGATCATGGTACCCACCACAGCAGACATTTATTTGATCAAATATCTATTCTCGTAGACACCGATAGCTTGTATCTGCCTACAGAGGGGTTTTAAAAGATTCATTCCTTGAGTGTTTCCGTGGTCAGAACCTTGGGTTGTGCAGCCGGGGATCAGCATTATGTCAGATATAACAACTTACAGTGTGAGTGGTGTAATGCAAAGTTCCAACTTGATTATAAATTTGAATATGCCACTAATAGATTATTCTTTTGCCTTTATATTTTTATGAACTTAAACATATTATTTTCTGGATTTTTTTTCCATCTAGAGGAGTCAGTATTTCTTCACATGAGTCTTAGTGAAAGACATGTCACTTTCTATGAGAGATGAAGTTTGTGAAGAGCATGCTTACAAATGTAACGAGTACTATATTTGGTAGAAATCTCAGGTCCAGAACTGTCTAAAAGGTCTCTGGATATTTGACATCTACAGAATAATTGTGTTGTGAGAGAAAGTATCTATGAGGTGGACAGCAATGGCAATATAGTAGATGGTCATTTTAAAGCTCTTTCATTCTAATGTAAACTGAATGTTACTGACAGGAATGGGTTAAGCCTGGCCAGGAGAGGAAGTGAAGAGATGGGGAGGCAGGATTCCATTAGCTTTAAAGGAAATTGAATATAGCAGAGTTTGTGCATCACAGTTCACTTTATGTAAAAAACAACAATAATTTAGGGTAAGTACATAGACAATGAAGCCATGATGATCTAAGTCACTTAATTTTATTCTGAATACAATCTTGGAACAGAGAAATTTTGTGAAATTTGTGGTGGGACTGAAAGTTGTATTTAGTTGTCACCATTTAGTGATTTTAGACTATGGGACATGCTGAGAAAGAGCCAGTCTCAGCCTTTTGACAAAGGGCCCAAGAAAATATGATATTGAACTCTCTGGCTAATTCTTGAGAACTCCTTGCAGTGTCTTTCATATTGTTCTTGAGAAACCTATTCAGTTAGGAGAAAAAAAAATGATTTTGTTTTAGTTTTAATTCTTTTTGCTTTTTAAGGCTTGTGGGGTGGCTTTTGATCATTTACACTTCTGAAGTTGTTGTTCAGTCTAAGATGATGAGCCCTGTGCCCATGATAAGTCTAGAACTCTTCATGGTGGACAGTTTAGGAGTGCAGCGGAAGCTGTGGTGGCGGCCATTATGAAAGAGTTGCTCGCACAGTGAGATTGCAGCAAGTCAAGAGATGCTTAGTAAAATCAAATGGAACTTCAAGAGTTAATGTGCCACTGCTATTTCCTGAGACAGCTAAGACTCCTTAGAAATATATAAGCATAGTTTGATCCTGTTTAACAAGTTTAGAAGATCAGGCTTGGAAACCTACATTGTGTTTTCTCTCTTCCCTTCAGGACAAAGTATGTTCCATTTGGGATCGCCTCAACCGCCTTACCGGGCAGCACCAGGTCTTCCTGGCTTTACTGCGTCCCTTCTACTGGAAAGGACCTTTCCCTGAGTGTTCTTATCTCCACCCTGAAAAGGCGATATATATAGAGATGGATTCAGTGGCTGTAAATAAATATGACATAGTAGAAGAGTGGTTTGTGGGAGTTTTACTATATATACACATATATAATATTTTCCAGTCTGGTTTCAGACCCCGGCATGGCTTGGAGACAGCGTTGGTGTGTATGAAGGCTCTTCCTCGAATGAAGGATTTGGGACACCTTTCCATGATGATTGTATTAGAGCCTCAGCTGCTTTCGTGGTGGTCATGAGGTGATGCTGAACCGAATGCTTGAACTAGCAGGAGTGGCTGGGATTGCAGTGGAGTGGTTCCGTTCATTCCTTCCGGGTAGGTACCAGCTAGTGTTGTGGGTGAAATGGACATTGGGGGTCTTCCTGTAAGGAACCCCGTAGCAGTCGCTCATTCCTCTATTCATATTTAGTGGACATGAGAGAGTTACAGGATGCCTGAAGGCCAGGCAGTGTGAGCTGAATGACTGGGCCAAAGGTGATGAGAGAGATTCCCCAATTAAAGTCACTCACATCTGTCATTTCTGCTGCTCTCGCGTGGCAATGCAGACTAGAATGGAAACTCAGGAAGTGGGATGTGTTGGGAAGTGAAAATATTAAAGGCTATAGAGTGCTTTTTAATTTTCCTGCTTGAATTATGGTCTTTGTCAACTGTAGCCATATGATATACACAAACTTATCTATAATCATAAAATTCCTCTCATAATATTGGATAGCAATATTTACCCTCTGGAATATCTCTGAGGCTTCTTCCCTGTGAATACTGACTACTTCTCCATGGTCTTAGTGGAAGGTGCAGTCTGCTCATTCCCATTTATTTAGGACTCTTTTACGAAAGTAGCCAGACTACTTGAATAATAACCTTTGAGGCTAAGGGTAAATGGATCGTTTTGTCTTCACTGAAAAGTACCTCCTTATTGTGACTGTTGTACTAAGAGCTGCATTGGGTTCTCCTTCTGAGGGATACAGGAGCATGCACACTGCCTCTAATTTTTCTTGTGCTGCTTAAGCACTGTAAGATTTTCCAAAGAATTTGCTAGAGTTTCTTCCATTTTGGATATGTTCCTTAGGAATTTGGTGCTTCTTGGTTTCTAATTAATCATATGATATTATTTCAGTTATTTTCATTAGGGAATGAAGTGTGTTGAGTGCTGAACATACAGGAAGTTCAGGTAGAAACCTGAAAGGAAACACAGATGTGTGTGTCTGTAAATATCATTAGAGCTGCTGGTTGAATGTCATCCTGGCAAAAGGGCAGGAAGCTCACATTTGTGCAGTAAGTGATCAGTGTCAGGCACGGGGCCAAGCGCTTTCTAGTTTTTTGTTCATTAAATCCTCACAGAAGCATTGAGAAAGAGGGTGCTGTTTCTTCATTTCATAGATGAGGAAATTGAAGCTGATCGAATTAGGGTATGTTGCCTAACTTCCCACAATCCAACGGGAAGAGATGGTATGTGAGCTTTGGCTTGTTTTTCCATTACAATAGGCTACAAGAAAATGTTGGGTTTGAAGTGGGGGTCCCCAGAGAGAAGAGGGGAGAAAAGAAGAAGAAAAACATGCCTATTAGGAGGCAAGAACAAACCAAGGAGGAAATGGGAGACACAGGAATGTACTAGCTTAATGTTTATTCTGAAAACTTGCAGAGTTTGCTTAAAACTCCCCTTTGACAAGCCCAGTGACAAAAGGAAGGATTTTAGGGTCAGCAAATGTTTACCCTTTTAGAATCTGGATTTTATGTCTTTGCTCTGACATTTGTTCACTGTGTGTGTATTGAAAATGAAGTAATGATAGCTTATGTTGTATCCAAGGAAACTGCTTTAAAAATCAATGTGTGAAGTCGATCAGATAGTCATTATTCAAGCAAATGCAGTGCTAGAAGGCAAGCACCAAGTGTTTAAAGTTTATAATAGTGTGTGCTTTTGGTTTTTAAAAACATACCTGCACTTTTTTTCCCTATGTGGAGCTGTGTAGAACAACGTGTAGAGAATTTAGGTGTTCTGCTTGCAGATGTCATAATGGCTCTTTCCATTCTCTTGGAGTTTGGACCCTCCTTGTAGTTTTTCTTTGATGTGGTTGGGTAACTATCAGCATCAGATGAATTTCCCCCCCAAGTAAACCAGAGCTGATATATGCTTACAAACTATCTTTGTTAAAAGGAAGGTGTGTGTAGGCTCTTGAAACCGTGATGGTCAGCCTCTCCCAGTACGCTGCCGTTGCCTGTGCTACTGGAACCTAAAGGCACACTGCCTTCACCGAGAAACACTTTAACTAGAGCTGTGCTCGGCATCCACACTTTCTTCGCACCCATGAAGCAGTGTTTAGAGAGGAACGCAGCACCCAAAGATATCCTGCCTTAGCTGAAATATTGATTCCATGGACGTGAGTGGCAGGTATCTCAAGGAGCTATTTCCTGAAAACTTAAGTAAGTGGCTGTTCAGAGCCTCCAAAATATTAATACATGTTTAATGAGTGGACTGGAGCTTTCCTTACCTAATTTCTGACAAACACCCAGAAGCTGTCATATTTCCATTTTTTCGAAGATTACATGATGGAGGGTGGGCTAGGTCCCCTACTGTTACATAAACAGAGACTGTGTTCCAGACTCTCGCAGCTATTGAGTCAGGTACCTTTTGGTCAGTGACATGGAAGCATAGGTTTACAATGGTTTTTCTTCTTAACTTGCCATCTCCTGCTCTCTGTCTTGATCATAGTTATGTTCCAGTCTCTCCTGTATCTCGGCTGGAGTTAGTTGTTCTCTGGCTGGATTCTTTGTGGACCTGGTTGGAACGTTTGCATTGCTGTCATACTCAGTGTTCAAAAGTCTGCTTTATCCAGAACTACATTTCTCTTCATGGGATTGTCAAAAATAACATATTTTCCCAAGGAATATTTTGTTAAAATAAAGAAGAACTTTATTTATATACACACAATACACACACACTTTGCTATATATGCTCTTTAAACATTTGCATTGATTTTATCCATCCCCTCCTTTGTCGTACTAGGTATCTCACCCCAGAATTAAGACTGTCTATCACTGTTCATTTGTACCACGCCTAAGCACTTCTGAAATTCCTGCAGTCAACTTCTGTCTTTTCTGCACCATTTCCATGATGATAAAACTAAAACAAGAATAATGTGAACTGCATCTATGTAGACCTGCTGCTGATACTTAATTGCTGTTTCCATGTGTCACATACTAAGTTTGGGGATGAGAAAGAACACATGAATTCACAAGTCTTTGTATTAATGCTTCCTTTTCAAAATCTAATTTCCACAAGAAACCATATCGAAATTAGGTCTTTCATAAAATAGTTTGTTTTTTAACTATATATTTCTAACCATATTTTACAGATGTATTTTATACCAGCATAATACTATAATATTTGAATTTCAACAGCATTTTATTAGAGTGTGTTTATTAAATATGATTATATGTCCAATCAATCAATATGACATCAGTAAAAGTATCTTGAAAATATAAATGGTTAAAAAATAAAAAAGTTAAATCGTTGTTATGAACACCGATCTTAAATAGCAATGACTGTTCTAATTATTTTTAGATGTTTCCTTTATCAAACATTTAAAGGTAAAAATTTTCTCATAGCTAGCAAAATTCTGAGCTGAGTTTTTCTGACATTCTGCTGATCAAGGAATTTTAGATGAATACAGCCAGAGACAGAATGAGAGGGGGACAGAAGTGAAGTAATGGCCAGGGAGGCGCCTTTCTTCCCTTCTGAACTATAGGGAGCTATGGCAAATTATAAGTTTTTTTTGAACTATTGTGCTAGTGTGTTTGATGTGTAGAATGATACAGATATGGCAGGAAATTCAGATACCAGACGTTTGTACCATTGTGGGAAGAATGATAAAAATTGTAAGATCCCTCCTAGATAAGGAATGGATGACCTTTAGCAGCTGTGAAGAACAAAGGGGAGGATAAACTTCCTGGGGCTTCTCATGCATTTGCACATGAGGAATAACAGCAAATGACAATTAACTCACAAGGAAAATATTTTAGTGAGTATGTTAAATGCCTTAGAAGACAGTATTCAAATACTAAGGAAAACCATAATGGCCTTGGAGCTTCATGATCTAGGCACATACACAGAGGTGTGCTAGTGTCTAAAACAAAGGAGTTAACAGGTATGTGAGTCAGCATTTGGTCTTACTAATAGTAATGAAAATAAGATAAACCTGTCCTTGGTGACTTCTCTGTTTCTGTTTTTGTCTAATTAATTCATCAACTCATGTTGATGAATTTGATTTATCTCCACGTGTTATTCCTACCCAGTCATTTGTTGCTCTTGAAGCTCTTTCCAAATCCCCTTGGCATTTTTCACAGAGGTCATCATTAACCCATGTCCTATGAGTTAATTATTCCATCTCTACAAACATATACTAAGATTGTATGATTAGTTATAATCAAAAATAAAGATTGAGAGATTCCTATCATCACTTATTTCAGTTGTGCATAAATTTAGATGTCCACAGGTGTCATCAGTGGGACACTTGACTGCCAGCAAGGTCACTTAGAAAGGTAATAGAAAACTTTAATGCTTGGACCTTCATGACATTTTGTTCTTGTCATTGTTTAGTAGGTATAGAGCCCCGACATTGACATTTATAAAATTCTCCTAAAATTCTAATGTACAGAAAGGTTGAAGACCCCTGAATAAAGCAAGGAGCTAGGGTATTTAAAAATCAACATTTTATTATTTTATTTATGGTGATTTTATAACAGCATCAGAAAGAGTATGTTGTAAACATGAAATGTATGGTGCTTAGGTGAATTATAACTTTAAAAGAGAAGAAAGCAAAGTAGGCTAGAAGAAAGTTTATAAAATGCAAAGTTGGAAATATGGAGGAGTTGTGATCCGGAGTACTTTTTCTCTTTCATCCACTGGCAAATATTTAGTTATGTTCTTATACTGTTTTCAAAGGAAAAATTATATTAAGATCTTTCTGGTAAGATCTTCTAGGTTACTTCCTATTCATAGGTTATTTGTACTGGCAAATTGAGAGTTATTCCGGCTTCTAAAATGATCATGTGCTTAGATTAGGGTGTATCTAATAATATAATGGAGTCTTTATAATATTTTCCTATTTCTTTGATGTCAGGAATATTTTTAAGATTGTTTTCTTTGATGTTGGGAATAGAGTTAACTCAAGAGAATAATTTTCCCTGTTTTTCTCTGTCTGACATGGCTTAGGTGTCTCCAACCTAAATGTCTTCTGGATGTTGATGGTCCTTAGTGTTCTCCAATACCAGTATCAACTCCGATGTGATAATATGAGTTTTGTATAGCTTCAAAGTAAATTTTTCAGAAGTAAATTTCATTTCTCTTCTGTGTTGTCCAACTTAATTAATTATGCTGCAATTTATCTGTACTCCCTGAGGCAATCATAAATCCCACCTCCAACATTTATCTGACATCTCTAGTCAGTGCCCTTTTCACTTACATCATTATACCATGGCACTAAATGCTCTCTCTGAGTCTTGAGCTGTCCTTCATCCTTCACATCCCTGCCCTAACACAGCTCTACCATGGCTGTGCTGGTGAAGTTCTTACCGTGTCTACTGCATGCCAATAGTATGGGATCCCCATTGGTCTATGTTCTTTTAGGTTTACCTGAGTTGAAATCTCTCCTTATGCTAATAGATGTTGAAAATCCTTGCAGGCAAACTGTAGTCACCTGCAGGAAGAATAGTCTGTTTGCTGTGATTTTAAAAGAGCATACCATGTTAACTGGCACACGCCTGTAATCCCAGCACTTGGGAGGCAGAGGCGAGTGAATCTCTGAGTTCAAGACCACCCTGATCTATAAAGCAAGTCCAGAACAGCCAGGGCTACACAGATAAACCCTGTCTTGAAAAAAACAAAAGTAAAAGATTATACCATCTCTTCACTAGTCCTGGATAGTTGTCTAGGTCTTCTGTTCTGTTATGATTTTCTTCATGTTGAATGAGTCTTATGTCCAACTGGAGAGCTCATAGTTACCACCAAATTATGTGCTCTAGAGCAACTATCAAAATGCAGACTTGCAGAGCTCAGGCCCCAGGTTACATCTACAAAATAACTACTGCACTGAGGTGTAGGGAATGTTGCAGAAGAGGGGGTGGAAACATTGTAAGAGCAGGAAGTTAACTGTGAGGTTGTGTCTCTTGGAAATGTCTCTATACCACCCATAAAGTCTCAGTAACATGACTGTCTAAACAGGAACTGAGAAAGGACAGCAATAGACATGCTCTTGTGGATGGAGGGAAAGCCCAGGGCCTCAACCTACATAAAAAACTACAAGCAACAACAGACTGCCAAGAGTAGGAGAAAGTCATCCCTAGGGAAGAACACACTGACTGGTTGTCCAATACCAAGTGGTTAGTCTTGAAAACATACACATAAGTAACATACAGACAGATTAGTTTGTATTTGTGTGTGTATTTCTTCTTTATTGTTTTCCTTCTATTTGGAGCAACCCCTTTACTCCCAGCCTTTATTAGGTTAGCACAGAATTAAAGACTCATACTATCCATCACTGACTAGGTACTTTTATTAGAAGGTACCTTTCAACATTTTTAAGGGACCCTTCAAACTAAAATCTCAACTTTTGAAATTTGTTTCTGAAAGATAACAATAATAAGAATAATCAATATATACAAGTCTCTATGACTTCACTGTATGAGCAGCTAGGATGGTATGCAAACTAAATGTTCTTTATTACTTCACTGTTTAAGTGTTCCTTAGTAAACACTTAAATTGTTACACAGTGTGTCTAGGTGAGAATAATTTTTTAAAACCATCTAAGATTCTTTCACTTATTAAAAGCCAAAAATAAAAAAATAACATTTTCTACTGGAAAATGCCTTAGTCTCAGAAAAAAGAAAAGTCAATGTTATGAAGTAACTAAATAATTGGCCTAGTCCTTAGTACTGAATGTATGGATTTCAGTACACAGATGAAGCCATTGTTTCTCCTAATGCAGTCTGTGGAATTGGAGGAGGGGAGAAGTTTGGAGGACTTTTTACACCATTTATAATAAAGTATCTTTACAATTCCCTTGGTAATACTTATTTACTTGTATAAAATAATCATTAAAAATAAAATCCAGAGAGAAAATGTGACAGAACTACTCACAAAATTGTAAATAACTAGTAATAACAGTAAGTCTTTTTTCAAGTTTGAAAAAAAATGAAAATAAGTAGAATTCTTATATACTAAAGAAAAATCTGACTTGTAATTAACCTGGAGACATTCTGTCATATTTATCTCTGATTTATTTTAAAGAAATTTATTTTAAAGTAATATTCCAATAGAAAAAAGTTGAGATCTCTTTGAACTCCTCTTTCTCTTCAGAAGCAACCAATATCAAAGATTAACTGAATATTATTATACTTTAGATTCCATATTTTGCTGTGATTACCTACACAAATATTTAGCTGTATTCATAGCTATATCTTAGTAAATATGCCAATCATTTGTAATGTTTTCCACAGCTAGTATCTCTCAGTAAAAATATGTTTTTTTTCTAGCACTTATACCAAAACATAGAATTGTTGCTCTACAGAACATGCAGTTTCTTTTCACTAGCTATTGCCAAATGGTTTTCCTATTTGGGTTATATTGGCTTATACTCTCAGAAGAATATTTCACAATCCCCATATCTAGATAAGCTCACCCAATTCTTGGGATTGCCAGGCTTCCAGTTATATTCTTCTCTGTAAATTATGAAATGGTAGCTGCTTATCAACAACGTCTGAATGGTTCCTGAAACTCAAGGCTGGCAGGGCCTGTGGGGGAAGCATAGAAAATGGTTTAAGAGAGCCAGAATGCCAGCGGCAACACCGTGGTGTCAGACGACTAGAAGCTAACACTTCACACTAACACAGGGTGAGCTGCAATGCTTGTATGTAGTGGGTGGGGAAGACCATGATGGACAGGTAAAGCCATTAGAGCATTGACATGAGAGAAACATGCAGACAGGTGCCCAATTGGGATACACGTTGAAAAGCCAGTAGTGTAATGATTACAGATTAACTTAAAACCTTAGCTATAAATGAGTTAGGGGAGACATAAAACACTCCCCTATGTTGGGCTATTGAGATGGCTCAGTGGGTAAAGGCACTTGCAGCCAAACCTGATTACCTGAGTTTAGTTCCCAGGACTCATGTGGTGGAAAGAGAAAACCCGCTATTACCAGTTAACCTGTAAGTTCCACAGGTTGCTTAATGTAAGTTGCTTAATGACAAACATTCACACACATATACATACACAAAATGAATAAGTAAGTAAATATAATATTTTGTTAAAATCCTAAGCTCACTATGTGACCAATGAGGAGGAGATCATAGCTTGGATGAATTTTGTAATTCTGTCACAGGATTTTGGTCAGTCAAGTAAGAAGGTCAGCAGGGAATTTTTGCTTTATTTAACTGAAGCATCCCATGGTTTGTCTTTAATACTTGACAAGGTGTTCCCGGCACTTCGTTTGCTTCCCTCTTTTCCCTCCATGATTGGCTCCACTTTACTATGGCTAGCTTTTTCTCAGCGGGTTCTGTTCTTGTGGAGACTACGTATATACGAGCTACTTATTTTTATGTTTTCACAGATAATATTCCAACTGAAAATTACATACATTGCCTCTGTATTTCTATATACATGTTCCAAAAAGTATGCAAAACTTGCAGACACTATGACTACAGAGCTGTTTTCAGCTAGCTGTCATTCCTGGTGGGGAAACAGAACTGCTTCATCCATTGGTTTATTGGAATCACATTAACAAGGAGACTGTTTCATCAGTCCTTATATTGGAGTCGCATCATTAATAAGGAGGAGAGAGCCTAAAAGGAAGGGCTGCAAACATATCATGTGCACCCTAGACTGCTTGGTGCGTAGAAAGCTGGCCAGCCTAATAGTAGTTATTTAAAAAACAAATGTTGGTGAAATCCTTTCAGGGTTTCTGTGCTTTACTTTCTGTGATTGCAACAGCAATAGAGTAATAAACACCTTCAGAGTACGTTGAGGATTCTGGTCAGACAGTATAAAGATAAATTGGCATGTTTTTGTTTTTTCCTATGGAGGTTTTAGACTAGCTGGAAGTGGTCAGGTTGGAAGGTAAGCTGTGTAAACTGCTTTTGAAGCCAAGTTGTAGGAAGAGGCGAAGTGTTGAGATGTCCCAGAGGAGGGGGGAATCTCCTGGAAGCCACAATTGTCTCCATGTGCATACTTGTCAAAAATCTCCTTTAGAACTTGTATTTTGAGTGCAAAAATGGAGCATTGTTGGAGAGAGTGGTAATTCCAGCCACATGGCTTCCTGTGGGCCAAAGCAGAGCACCGAGAGTGCGGACGGTGGCAGCTTCCTGAGCAGAGTCTGAGAGTTGAGATAGGTGCCAAATGGATTCTATGAGACTTGATTGCCCATGCACTTTGTTTGGTGGCGAAGGGAAAGTCAGTTAACAAAAACAGTCCCTGATTGTGTAGCTGGAGGAGATTCTGTACATTCATTTTAAAGAAGCAGAATTTCTTGGCCAAGCATGAAGGGCAAATTGAAACAGGAGGTATTGAAATCAGGGTGGACAGTTACAGACAATGGAATGTTCCTCTTGTAAGTAAAGGATACAGTGAATTTGAATGTTTGAAAGTAGAAAATATGAATCTAAGATGAGCTTTCGTGGGGTTTGTACAGGAAAAGAAATGGAATAATCTAAGGTATTTTAGTTAGAAGTGGTGGGGAGGAGCCAACAGTGAACAGAAGAAAGGCATTTCCCTTGTCCAGTGTGTTCTCTGCTAATGCAGTTTTCTCAATTTTACAAAGGAACATTTTTCAGTGCTACCTAAAGTTCTTGGCTTTGTATTTTGATTTTTAAAATCTGTATAAAAGAGAAGCCATTGCATTATATCATGTTTATGTGACAAAAAAAAGATGTTTAAGGAATGGGGAGACTGCTCAGTGGTTAAGAACACTTGGTGCCCTTACAGAGGACCTAAGTTTGGTTCCCAGAATTGATATAGAGGTGCACAACTCTCCTAAACTCTAGTTCTAATAGAGCTGGCATCCTTGTCTGATCTCCATAGGCACCAGAAACACATGTGCATATACATACTTACAGGCAAAACACTCATATGTAAAACCTTTAAAAAAAAAGAAGAAGAAGAAAGTTTTTAAAGGTACATGTCATATATTTCAAAATAATTTTTATCATTTGGACAACAAAATAAATGTCTCTGGGCATGATTATGCCTTAGAGCTTTTCCTAGTGATTCCAATCTTGTAAATATAGATGGGATTGTTCAGTGAAAACTTCTGGCATAACACAATAGGACACAGCTCTCAGAGATGTGTTTTGAGATATTATTTTAGAATATGGATATGAAACAAAGTTAAAATGTATTTTTTTAAATTTTAATATGTATTGTTGTTATATTTGGTGAATGTGGAGGAAGGAACATAAAGAGTGTTGTGTTCTCTAAAGTCATTTTATGGTATCTTTGACGAAACAGCATCCCTTTGTATAACATCCCAAAAGTGAACATGGTACTGCTGCTGTTGTAACCATCTCTTACATGGCATGAGAGGATGGTCAGCTCTGGGTGGAGCCATCATGTGCTTACAGTTTAGTATAACACTAATCTACCATGCTGCTTTTAATGTCTGCTCATTGGTATATGAAATTTAATATTTTACTTTTGGAAGACCAATTTTTGGAAATATGTATTTGGAAATATGTCCTTTGACCTTTAGTGGGTGGGGAGTGATACAAAGTGCCCGTGGGTTAGTGGTTGCTGCATGTAATTGATGGCAGTCATCCCGTTGGACTATACTAAAGACAGTATTTAAATTCCAAATGATTTTCCCCTGGTTTGAAACATGCCTCAAGGCTGCCTTTCTCTTCAGTCCCTTGTCCTTTCATATGCACTCAGGAAATTCATCTCAGCTCAGCATACATTTCTATTATGTGCAAAGGACTGGCAGAGTGCAAATTTATTTGAGGATTAGCTTGACTTATATAGGGTTTGCGTAAATGTTTGTTCAATGAATAGAATTTTTTTCCTTTAATGATCTAGTTCTACAGAGGTGTCTCAATTATGGGTCTGAATTCTCTGCTCTGTTTTCTGGGAGTCCTTTCTCTCTTAATTTTCATGATTAGCACTACCTGAAGAAAAGCAACCATTACCTTCTACAGTCCAGGTCTTTATTACATCTGAAATCTACCCTCAGGAAGTGGTTATCATATGCAGTGTTAGGTGAATATGGTCTTAGCTATCTTCACATCTACAGTATCTGGCTTTTGTTTGTGTCTTTCTTCCCTCTGTCTAGTATTCAGGGGAAGGGGCAGTTCTGTGCCTCGAGTGTCAGATGGTGCAGAGAGCATGGGCTTGGGAATGAAGTTAGAATTTGGCCTAGTATTTGGTTGTTATTGGTTGTTTTTTTAGTCTCTGGGCCTCATATACAGCTATAGACATCAGAATTATGCTGACACTCTATGGTGTCTGTAAGGAATATGGAGACTGCAAAAGCCTAGACATGCTATAGATGCTCTGAATAAAAGACGGCCAGAATAATAGAGAGCCATTGCTATCTTTCTCCTCACTTATTTTCTAAATCACATAAAATAGGCTATTCTCCATGTGTTCCCATGTGCATGTGTTCTCTTAATTTTTACTATGAGATAAAAATAAAATTAGAAGTTAAATAAAATTGCACCCTGCCAAGTTTTCCAATGAATTCTGAAATGCCAATTTCTTCCAAGATGACAGTATTTGGACACCGAGCTATGCTTACTTTGAGTAGTAATGATAGGACTTGTATTCATAACTTTGACAGTCCTTGAACCCCTGCAATGTGCCAAACAGAGTCTTCAATTCTCTCTGTACTTTAGCTCAATCTCAGTGTAGTCCATCAAGTTTTGTATTTGAAGAATCAAGATTAGGATGGACCAATTAAATGTGATACATTTAATAAAAAGTCCAGCCTCAGTTCCGCTTAGACTGACTCTCTCCTAAGTCCAGAGCCTTCCTTGCATCCTACTGCCTTCCTTACTAGTCCAGGTACCACGACAGTGCATGGCATGCATAGTTATAAGGAACAGTTATCAGAATCAATTGGCACATGTGGCATATAGCCTGCAGGGTATCTGTAATTGACAGGGACAACCTTGTCTTCTGTTTGACAGTCTTTGAAAATTTATATAATAAATAGATTTTATCTTTTTTATACTTGGAATAGATTTAGAAGATTATGTGCTGTCCACATAGATACTAAGTTAAAACAATAAGTAAACGCTTGTCCTTCCATAGAAGTTTTACTCTCCAAGATGAACCATCAGTATAGTAAGTGTCTATATGGATTTCTGCAGTCCAGCGGGCAGTGACTTAGTAGTTGGTATAAAATAGGGAAAGTTCTAGTTTCAAATATCTAAGAATACCAAATATTCTAAGAATTTCCATGTAAGTCGGGGAAGACAGAGCTATGTGTTAAATTTTTAAATCTTAAATGTTCTCTTAAAATTTATGTATGAAGTTGAAATAACAATCATGTTAGTTGAAAACTGTCCCTTGCCCTGGTGGCTCTACTTGGTAACGGAGAATTCAGACTACATTTCTAACTTTCCCTTAGAGATAGACTGAATCCTAAAAGGCGTGGAAGGGCTGGGGATGTAACTCAGTGGTGGAATACTTGCCTAACATAGAAATTACTGGGCTTGATATCTAGCACTGAAAAGTACGATGTAGATATGTTCACATATAAATTTATAAAATGTCTTTCTTTGAGCCATCTCTTATTGAGTCAGTTGGTTCCTATTTATTTTATACTTTTCTGAATTCCAATCTTGTTATTCCCCACCTCTCAGATTTATTGAACTCTCTAGAGAGTTTCTTCTACAAATCATGATGATGTTCTCAAAAATAAAATGTCAGAGTTATCGCAGTTCTGTGAAATGCGCAGGCTATGCTGGGATTATTTGTCTGTCATTTCCTAGATATTTTACATGCATAGATTATTCACATAATGTATTCACAGGTATCCAGTTTTGAAAATATTTCAGTTCCTACTGCCAGTAATCTTTCACAGCAGCAAGTTAGTATGTTCATGATTTTCCAGGGTGTTTTCAATCATCTAAGTTACGGATTTATCAGTCAACGTGGACTCTGTTACTCAGTGTGCCTAGAAGGCACCACATTCACCAGTAACATGGCTAATTCTTCTCCATTGGCAGGCCTATGCCTAGAAAATACACAAACAGCCAAATAACCAAGGATACATTATTCATTCTTTAATATTTCAAGAATATAATTTGTAAAATGCAATATAGAGTTAAGTGTACGCTTTCTGAGTATAAACAGTTCAGTTTTCATAACGTTAGCAGAAGAATCCTCTGTCTGCATTTAAACTCTTACTTCTATCAACAGATCTAGCATAAATTATTCTTTAAAATGTTCTTTATAAAATGAGTATATTTTTCAAAGCTTACAGTGGAAATATTTGTAATAAGCTATTATTAATTCCTTTCTAAAAGGAGAGTGAGCATATAATTATTTATATTAATAGCACTTAGCATGCTTTCTAATAAGGGTTCCTCATAATTGCTTATCGAATGTGTTGAGTTTTAGACTTAGGTCGCATAGCATTAATTTTTCATATTCATATATTTGAAAATGATGTTTTAAAAACATTTACCAGAAACAGGCTCTAACAGTTTATCAAAAACCACATTGACGAAATTAAAGTGGTTTAAGATCTATGTGACTTGAATATTCTTCTGAAGCACTATTTTTAAATGTGAAGGAATGGACACTTGTGATTGAGATAGTCTTTGCTAGGTCAATGACTATTCTTTCAATCACATTTCCCAGCATCTTTCCTAGTTTTAACATTACTTAAGAAGATAAGCTATCCATTCTTTGCACTCAGCATTCCCTGTTAGTAAATTTTATGTGTTCCATCAGCAATTTGATGATAGAAAGAAATGATTTTTCTGTATTTCATGTAGCACCGGGGCTCTGCAAATTGTCTCTGGGGGTCCTTTGATGTCTAGACAGTATAAATTATGCCTGCTCCCTGACTCCAAATTCCACCCCTGTTCTTCTTCAGGGGTTGTGGGAAATGAAACAAACTAGAAGGGTTCCACAATCCTAGAGTCCAGGGGGAAAACTGACCACATAGAATAGGTCTACCCTGGCAGGTCTATAGGAAACGGCACAGTTACAGGGCCTGTAAAGAAGAGGAATGGGGAAATACCCTGCACATTTATTTATTCTTGTATTTTCCATATGGAAATGCATACACATTGGCAACATCTACTGATAGAGAAGGAGTCACAGTCACCCTATAGCCTAATGTCCCCCTTTCCTTCCCAACCTCCCACAGGCAGTCAAATCCAAGATTTTAGTCCCATTCTTGAACATTGCCTTGTTTGTTGACATGGTGAAATAATTTGTTCTTTATATGAGAAAACTAACTTTGTTTTCCTCTTTGTCCTTTGTTTCCCTTTTACGAATGGATATCACCGTTCCTCCAACCCATCCTGTTAGAAAGTAAGTAGCTCCTGAAATTACTGAGATGTTTTGTTAAGACAGTGATCTTTTATGGTTCTACCCACAATGCATGTTCCCATTTAGAGCTGGTGCGTCCAATTTTGATGGACAGGACTAATCTTTGTATCAACTTTACATGTCTGAGGATGCAGATGTGGAAAGTGCATTTGCGTCACCCTCCTTCATAGCCACAGTAGTATGTACAATGTCTTGTGTTTTATAAATATAAAATAATAAAATTGCACAAAGAAGGCTTTCATTTATACCTTTTGTAGAGCAGTTAAGTGAGATCCCACACTTGGTTTTCAAGAAAAGAAGGTTACATTATCTAGACTATGGAATCGAGATTTAATAGCCCCAAGTAAAGATGATGGTTAGACCATTTTTAAGGTGTATTTTCATATTGTTATATTACATTGGATTGATTGGCTCCTTTTAAGAAGCATTGGTATCTTTAGAGGAAAACATTTTATTGATTTTTAAATGAGATAGACCAAAATAATAATTTTTTGTATAGAAATACAACTAATGCCTTAAATCTTGGTGACTAATCAGAGTGATTTGAGCTGCAAGAATATTTTATATTTTTTCAAAAATATGAATATAATGTTATTTTTAATCAAAACAATTTTTATATGCTTCTTTTTGGGAAATATATGGAGAAATTAAATTAGTTGTTTAGACTTTTAGAGCTATATTATCTTACAATTTTTAAATTATATATTTCAAGATTTTTTTGCATGGTAAATCTTGAGCTTATTAAGATAGTAAACAGTATAACTTAATAATATACTTGTGTTCACTATAGCTTATCACTTGTAGGAGATGAAGTCCTTAGTGTCTATGTTGACATTAACCATAGCATCAAACTGCAACAGCCATCTAGTATCATATGTACCTTAGAAAATGTAAACTAGAGTGGTATTATATTTATTTATTCTGTATTCTTTAAACATTCTAAATCTACATACTTGGAAATATGTACATTAGGAATGTAGTATGAAGGGCAGGAACAGTATTATAGGGTTTCATGTTAGGGGGACAGTTTATTAAGTTATGGTTTTAAAGATTCACATTGTGTAATTTTTATGGGTTTGATTCTATGTGACTTGTCACGTTAACATCTTGTCAGATCCCTGCAGAAAGTCTGCATTTCTGACAGTTTTACTAATTTAAAACTCCCCAAATCTGGCACAGTCATTCCCAGCTTCAAATTTTCTGTGCTTTTGTCTGGAGCGTAGAGTATAAAAATTACATATTTTTGCAGTGCTTAGTGTAACATGTGTTGCATTATTTATCTGGAATTCATTTGTAGAGAGATAGTTCTGGGGAGATGAATCAATTTTTCTTTATAGCTATGGCTGGGCCCACTTACATATGAGCAAACATTTTTCATGAGGCAAAATAATGAAATGAGGCCAGTGAGCTGCTTGTAGGATCTCCATGAGGAAAGATGTTGCATAAGGCCATAGCATTGTTCCCACGTGAGTCACAATGTTACAGCTACATTGTTCTCTCACCAAATTTATATTAGGACTCTTGTTTCCTGTCAAACCCAATGGAATTATATTTATATGTTGGCACAGACAAGCTGCTTCCTAAAATAATAAAGAATACTCACATTATTACAATGCTCCTAAACCTTCAGGACCATGATGCATGTCCACGCTGACTTGTGATAGTATATTTCTGCACTTCAGCAATTTTGTCTTCTTCATTTCACAAGAAAGCTTTCATAGTAAATAAGAGATTTGATAGCCTTGGCTTTTAGAAAACTTAGTACCATAAACTTGTAGTTTTACCTAAAATTCAAAATTTGAAAGTTTCATATCTTAAAGGCTTCTTTGTTTAAAAATATTTGGGGTTAAACCCTTATAACTCTTCAGGGGTTGGTGGAATAGGGTGGGGCTTCTAATTAACACTGATTTGACCAAATACTGATTTTTTTTGGAATAGTAGAAAATAAAATGCACATGGAAACAAAATTAACTCAAGCAATATTTATATGTCTAAATTCTAGCTTGCGTAATTTTTAACCTGCTAGCAAACTGCAATATACACACTGTACATTTCATTATCAACTTTGTAAGGGTTTGCATATAATCCACAAATGTTTGTACATGTGTGCTCTTATATTTTTCCTTTAATTAAATGTAGTTTGCTTTTTTTTAAAAAAAACTATTGATTTAACATTTTACTTCATTACATCTTTACCACAGATGTAATTGTTATCTGGGAAGAATGCTCTAACACACATTTTTTTTCACATATCCAAGGAAAGGGTAACAATGTAGAAGTCATAGCAGAGATATGAACATAGATGGAAGTCCTTGATCTGCTGTGTGAACGATTCAACACCAGGAGCAGCCTAAATACTTATAATTTCAAATCAGTTCTCCCTTGGTTTCTTATTATTCTTTTGTTGTTTTCAACCTATGAGATAGAGCAGGCCTTGAACTTTTTTTTTTTTGATCATTCAAGTGCAACCACCAAGTTGTCTGTAATATTTTAAAACTGAGGCTTCCTCGTGTTATCTTACAAAATAACACCACATAAAAGTTTGAGCTTTGGTTTCCTTAAAGTACAGTGTTGGTCGCTTTGTGAATAAAAGCATAATTTGAGTTTGGGAGACTTCTTGCCTGAAGCCTGTGAAACAGATGAATCTGATTAACCTCAGGGAGGCTGAACTGGCCCTTTATTGTAATGTAGATGTTTTCAAGGTGGCGATGTATTTTAAAAGGCATGTACGGAGGTGGGTTTTGTTGTCTGTGTTCTTCTCAGACTCACAGAATGGTTTGGCTTGATCCGTTGTGTCTGAGCTGGGCTCATTTTTGCACACTTTTCTTTTTCTAGTGGAACCTCTCCCTTAGCCTGCCTGAATGCCATGCTTCACACTAACACTCGAATAGGGGATGGAACATTCTTCAAAATCCCTGGAAAGTCGGGCCTCTATGCTCTCAAAGTAAGTTGGACAGTTTTGCATACTGTGTGTATTCTTACTGTGGGCCACACATAGTTTTATATACATAACGGTAAACACGGAGTTTTGTGAACGACTTCTGTGCACATGAAGGTTTTCATTTCCCGCACAGATGGTTTTGTGTGGAGAATAAACAGTGATGGATTTCTTTAAGTAAAACCCATGGTTTTACTTCATAACATAGGGTAATGAAAACTAGCTGTGGCTTCCTTGGAACTTCTTGATTCTTTGAGATTTATAGGGAGGCGTGGCACAGAGCCATCAGCAGGGAGCTTTAGGGGAGCACAGTTGCCGTCCACTTTGGGACTCTACTGCAGTTGGTTAGGTACACTTTGCACCTGTGTGCCTTCTATAAAAAGAAGAAAATCTTGCCTTCTGCTTGAATTTGCACTCATTTCAATCAGATATTCAATGGGGTAGCAAAATGCTCAAGAAATTGGTTTTTGAAAGCAATAATAAATATGTTTTATAGCTATATAAACAAAATATATCTATAGAAAATAAAAGTTTGTTCAGTAGTGGTAGTGCACTCCTTTAATCCCAGCAGTCAGGAGACAGAGGCCGATGGATCGCTGTGAGTTCGAGACAAGCCTGACCTACAGAGTGAGTTCTGGGACAGCCACAGCTACACAGAGAAACCCTGTCTTTAAAAAGGAAAAAAAGATAAGAGAAAAATTAAAAATATGAGCTATATAGATAAAATATTAGAGGAAGTTTTGGATGAAAGAATCTTAATTACTTGGTGGACTCCTCATTGCTCTTGAGAATGGGAAGTGGCATCTAAAGTAGAAAGTTCATCAGGACAAGAGCTTTTGCTAAAGCAACTGAGAATATGATCTACCGGAATAATTATAACTGACTAGAATCATTGAAGTCAGTATGTTTTAGTAGATTACCCAAAATAAAAAGAAATTATTGCTTTAGTAAGTGGTGGATTGTTTTTAAAGTTCATCAACTGCCTTTGATAAGTTTGTTTTTAATGCCAAGAGTCATACATGACAACGAAATTCTTTCATTAGTAGGAATTCCTTCTATTCTTGTTACATTGTGTTTTGTAGAAAATAACACAAGTTCATTAAAACTACTTGTAGTTTTTCATTTGTTTTTGATAGACCTGGGTGTCTCATTTATTGGTCAAAAAATCTCAGTTGTCAGTCCTTTGTTCTTTCTTTATATTAGAAGGAACATAGAATTGAAAAAAAATGCAATCTGTATATGTCAAAAGGAAATAATAGTGTATAGGTTATTTTATTTATTTATTTTTGTTTTTTTTGTTTTTGAGACAGGGTTTCTCTGTAGCTTTGGAGCCTGTCCTGAAACTAGCTCTTGTAGGCCAGGCTGGCCTTGAATTTATAGAGATCCGCCTGCCTCTGCCTCTCAAGTGTTGGGATTAAAGGCATGTACCACCGTTATTTATTATTATTTATGTATTTTATATATGTGGGTGTTTTGTCTTCATGTGTGCCCACCAGAAGAGGTCATTTGATCTCATCTCATAGAGTTAGTTATAGATGGCTGTGAGCCACCATGTGTTTGCTGGGAATTGAATTCAAGACCTCTGGGAGAGGAGCCAGTGCTCTTAACCACTGAGACATCCATCTCTCCAGCTCTGTGTATAGATTTGAGAAACTATCCACAGACATCAACAATGGTGATGGTCTTTTCTCAATGCTTTGTTTTTTTTTCCATCTAAAGGAGTAACTTCTATGTTAAAAGTCAGTCAGTATTATAATTCTGAATCATATAACTCTGATAAATACATCAGGATTCTAAAAATATTATTCAGTTGCTGATATATCTCTATAAATCTTTCGTTGTTGTTGTTTGTTTTCAAAATAATACAGAAAGAAGAGTCATCATGCCCAGTGGATGGAGCATTGGATCTAGTCTGTGACACAGACCTGGATGGCACAGAGATGGCAGAAACCGGTGCCCACGGAGAGGAAAACCGGGGTGAGTGACTCCAGCAAACACACTCTTGCTCTCTTCAAAGTTCTTCCATTTAAGTGTTAAGTCACTATTTGCTTTCTCCACCATTATAGGTATGAATTTTCTGTTACGTTTTTGTTGCTTAAGATTTATTATCTATCATTTTTGATTTAAAAATCTGAGCACTGAAGAAAACTCTTTTCTTTTATTCAACGGGATATTTCCCTGAATAACTTTCTTGGATGTTACCAGGATCTTTATATTCCTCCCACATGGTGAGAGAGGGTTCCTGGTTGGTGTTTCTACTTTATTTCTATGGCTGGAATAAGATCGACAGTGTCTTATGACTGATGGGTCTAATTTTTGTTATTATCTTGTTTCTTGTAAGTTAGGGCTAGTGTCTCTATTCCTTGCCAAATCAAGACAATGTAAGCTAGATTTTCCTTTCATGGAAGCTATTGTGTTGTAGAATTAAAGTCTCATCCGTGGACTCAAAGATGTTAGTAAATTATTTTTAAGTAAACAAATCTTGCAGAAATATTGCATTTGAGTAATAAGCCTGAGTCATTCATTTTGCTCCTAGCATAGTGAACACCCTGTCATTTAAGTGCTTATGCCCTCTTGGAGGCCCCAGAAGCCAAGCGATACTTCGTTCCTATTTGAATTGCAGAGAAACTTATGAAGCAAATTCTGTCTTCCTAGAAAGACTACATCATTTTATGCATTTTTGCTATCCTGAATTTTACATAATATCCCTACTTCTCTCCCCTTTGAGCTCTTTTCCTACTGCCAGGGTAGTTCACTGGCAAGGCAGAGAAACACCACTCTGGCATCTAGATGAACTGGTTAGTATGGCCTCTTCCTGTCTTTGTTGTGCTGATTTCATGTATGGTACACAGTCAGTGTACTCTGTTTCTCTCAACATATGCTCTCATCTTCTATGAGTCAAAAACTTTCCTTATCAGCAGCAAACATCAAAAGCAAATTGCTAGTGAAAATCAAGTATTTGACAGACAGGTACAAAACAAATATATAAAAATTGTTCTTATCCAGTGGTAATACTGATACTAGGTTGTGAATCATCAAGTTTCTTCTGGGGAATGAATAAAATGCATCATGGAGTCAGGGGACAGGGGTTTAAATCTTGAGAGTTCTAGGTAGAGGGAACAGCAATTTCAAAGGCCTTGAGGCAGCAGAGTACCAGGAATGTTCCAGAAATAGCAAGAGATGGATGCACAAGGGGATTTTAATAAATTACAACGCCATACACCCACATTATATAGTATCTTCATGTTTTTCAATATTGTTTTACGTGGGATACTGAGCCATTGCATTGTTTTAAGACAATGGCCTTGATTGGATTCCACTAAGATCACTTAGTGTGATGAAACCGGGAGACAAGCACCAGAATTAGGGAGGCCAGTTAGAGAACTTTTGTCATGATTGCAGGGTGGAGCGGAGGTGACAGCTCTGAAAAGGTAGGAAAAGCAATTGATAGGATGACAGCAATTAGTTTCTGCATATATTTGAGGGATGCTCCAACAGGAGCTGTTGACAAATGTAGAATTAAGATAAAGGGGCTGAGGGTGAACCTAGACAGAGTGTGAGTAATCAAAGCGTAGCATTATTCTTAATACCCTAGTTATGTATCAGTTACATTTATTATTGTTTGGCAAGAGCTTAGGGTTTATTTTGGCTCACAGTTTGAGTGTACCGTTCACTATGGCGAGGAAGTCATGCCAACCAGAGCCAGAAGCAGCTGTCACATTGCATCTGTTGTTAAGAAACAGGGAAAGATGAAAGCTGGAGATTGGCTTGCTTGCTTGCTTCTTTTAATTCAGCCTGAGATTGTAGCCATAGAATAGTGCAACCCATTGGTTTGGATGGGTTTTCTCACCTCAGTTAAGTTCATCAAGAAACTTCCTCGCTGAAATAAACAAAAACATGTCTCTGAAGCGATCCTTGATTTTGTCTGGTTCATGATAAATAGTCACTGTCCCAGCTAGAATGCTGGATTTCCAAATGATCATTGTTTTGGGGAAGGTTTATTGAGCAGGGGCTCAGGTTGGGATGTGGAACATGAGACTGTGTTTTATCATTCAGTTGTTAAATGTGTTAAGTGATCATCAAAATGCAAGGGCAAGATTGGGTGGAGAATGGACACCTGAAGATTTTTCATTGACTCGAATCATTTGTAGACATGGAATTGGTTGAGGTCACTAAAGGCAAATCACAAAGAAAAGATCAAAGACTGATCTTGTGGGCACATGAATTTCAAGAGATTGGAGAAACTTGAGAAAGAGGTGAATGAGATTGCAGATAAAGAGATATGGATCATGCTTCTGTATGGGAAGCTGAAACAATATGTTTCTTAGAAGGCAGAGATTCAAAAATGACCATGCTTCCTCCCCTATAAGCACTAACCACTAACCCTGCTTAGCTTTGGACTGAGAGAAGATCAGGTGCACTGTCTTCCTTAGCTACACAAGATGCTTGATGCCAGTCTAGGCTGGAAACCTTGTTTTGAGATGGGCAGAAATGGGGAGGGAGAAGGTTAGAGAGGGGTGATAACCATGGAGAAGAAAGGGAAGAATCCATTTCTCTTGGAGTTATGCTTTGTTGATGGACATGGTGAGGATAGAAGCAGATCTGAGGAGTTTGATCATAGCCTGTATGTGACAGGGCCATGAGAGTGTTGATCACAGCCTGCATCATGTGACTGGGCCACAAGCGTGTTGATCAGAACATGCATGTCACTGGGCCATGAGACTGTTGATCACAGCCTACATGTGATGGGGCCACCGGAGTGAGAAAGAAATCAGGAAGTAGTACAGACAATGCCAAGGATTCAAGGACTTTTGAGGTGGAGAAAAAGAAAGTGGTAAAATACTTAAAAGGGGGATATAATGAATACTTTTTTTTTGCTTAATGGAGAAAAATATATTAGAGTCATTGTTTATTGGTAGGAAAATTCCAGTGGAGGAAAAATGGATCTAGGGGGAGAAAATGTTATACTACCATGTGCTAAATAACACTAGAGGATGTTGATGAAGATGAACATCTGTGCAGATGAAAAGGCTGATTTTAGCTGAGGCACAGATAGGCTGGAAAGCAGTCAGAAGAGTCCTGAAGCTGTTGAGTAGAGGTAAGGTGGGTGAGTACAGAGACGTGGAAGGGGCTCGAAGAAGTTGGCCCTTCTTGCTTCCACTTTTTCTAAGTAAAGGATGTCAGTTCAGCAGCCAAAGTTTGGATGGTGGAAGTACTCTCGGAGACTTAAGGAGAAGAATACCTAGGTCTGTCAAGTTCTGCTGATGCATCTGAAAGAGTTAAGGCCACATCCTAGGCTTATCAATGCTGAATGTACTAGATGGCAGTTCTATTGCGATTTCTCACAGTGGTGTTCTAGACCACTGAACAGATAGATTTATCTGCCTTTGAGGTCTTGCCACATGTGGTATAACATAGGAATAAAGGAATGGAGGAGAGATTTACAGTTTCCATTGTGTTTAAGCCAAATGGATGGATAGGTCTACCTAGAGGAAAGAACCTTTTTAAAATTAAAACAAAGATATAAAAACTGATAAAGGCCCTAATTATAGGGTTCAAGAGTAACCTTGGCTATTAAAGCCAAAAATATAATAGAAATAATATGGATAAAGTGTATCAAGTAAGAACTAAAATTGTCCAGAAATGTCGGGTAACTCAGGAGTTCATCTGAACATATAGGTAAGAGTAGTAAGAGTTGGTGATCCTAGCATACCTATTTCACCTGAACTGTCCATGGGCAGGGCTACATTGAAGTAGAACAGCTGTGATAACCCACAAGCAGTGCCCATGCTATCCTAACTCTAACCCTAACCCTGACTCTAACCCTATCAAGCCAGTAAGAGCAGAGAGGGAGGACAGTGGTATCCCTTCTAAGAGTCTGGCAATCACTCTATAAGAGGTGAGGGGGGAGAGGGAGGAATGGACGGAAGGGGAACTGTGGTTAGTATGTAAAATGAATAGAAAATAAAATATGTATAAAAAAGCATATTAAGATCTATAAAAAGAAAAAAAAAAGAGCTGATTGGCTGGCAGTAAAGGGCTTACCCTGCGCTCTAACTACCTTTGAGTCATCCGTGTCCTTGTCGTTAGTTCCAGTAAACTTAGGGTTCATCAGGTTGGACTTGGACAGATCTGTGAATAAATGATCCTTTACCTGCACCAGAGTGAGTCACATAAGATACACAAGATACATATGCTTTTATGACACAAAATACAGTGCTGGGGCAAGAAAGGAAGAGTGAGGGTTGCGTGGGTCACTTACTCTATTTCCAGGTCCAATGGTACAAGACATGTGACAAAGACAAAAGCCTGCCACATGGCATAATCTTGGGGTCTGGTGTACATGAGAGAGAGCCAAGGTTTGTCAATCAAGAAGCAGAGTAATGGTTCAGAGAAAATGTTGAGATTGCAAAAGTTTTGCTAATGACTGACCCTGAATTCTGGGGGAGACAAGGATTTTAGTGATTGGTCAGGGACAGAAATAGGGGAGGAGACCTCAACCAGCAATTAAGTCAAAGCAGGGATAAGCAGACTTCCCTAATTTGACATGTGATTAGGTACTTCACAGAATAACTCAGACCCACACATATCCAGCTAATGTGACCCAAATTAGATTTCCTGGCTTCTCCTTTGAAGTTGCATTAGGGAAATTGCTTTGGGGAAATCACTGAAAGAATAGTAAATAGCTTATTTCCTTGAGTACTCCTTGGCTCACCCACCTTTGTATCTTATTGCAAAGCCATAATTGCTTCTTGCAGGACAAGCATATTTCCTATCCACAAAAGTACCCTGTGTAGTGTGGAAAACCTAGAGAGTGAAAAATCTACCTAGAGCTGAAGGTGCCAGCCTTTGCAAAAAGCCTGCATTGCGCATACTTTGATATTCACAGCATTCCTCTGATGCAGATGGGATTTATCGGTTTTGCTGCTTGATCTGATCACAAAGAATAGCCTTCAGGACTTCTCAGATTGTATCCAAACCCAGGTGTGTATCTGACACCAAAAGCCAGGTTCTAACTATTCTGATATACTGCCTGAAACAGTAGGGAACAGTTATTGCCTAGTGGTAGAGGTAATTTGCCCTTCCAGTGTGAGCCCTCAATGTTCTCATCATCTTCCTGAGAAAGTTTTCCACATGTGTGCATGTGGACCTGAGGGAGCCCCTGCTATTGCGTCCTTGGTGTAGAGCCTGGGAAGTATCTAGGTGAATAATAACCAGTGACTGGTAAGATACCTTTGGCACAATTGAAAGAATCACTCTGGCATCACTAAGTTATTTAAAGTTAATAAAGATTAATTGTTACAACATCAAAGAGGGAAACAAAGATATATAGGAAAAGAAATGCCTTACCTTGGCTGACAGCAAACTGGGACTGGGGAGAGGGCTCACTGCTTAGGAGTGCCTACTGATGTTGTGGAGTTCCCTTCTCAGCACTTGCGACTCCAGCTCCAGGGGCTCCGACATCCTCTTCTTGCCTATACTAACGTGAACAGATACATAACACATATACTCACCTTAAAAATAAATCTTAGGGATAAAACTCTACTAAGCAGCAGTCTATAGTATCTGACTGCCAGTCCCTGTGATAGAGTTCCTATCAATGAAGTCCTGCCTTAGCCCTTCTCTTGGACTTAGCTGACCACAAGAACAGAGTCTTAGAGAATGGCTGCTGCTTTGCCAAGATACTTTTATTAAAGTTCACTTGAAACAGTCCACTGTGGGGAAAGTGGTATATTTTTGACGGTGACATTTATGGGACAAAGAACTATGACTGTGTCCATGTCTCTTTGACTTCTGAGCAGTCCGCCACGTGAACAAATATTGAACACACAGACTGGAGAAAGTAAACGGCTCAAATTTTATAAGCTAAGCTCTGGAGATCAAAGAGTGATTTAGGGGAATCGGTTGATACATCTGTGTTGACAAGCCATGACAAGTTATACCTGTGTAAGTATAGATCTGTGTCACACAAAGAAAATATTATGAATTTCATGGCCTATTTTAGGCAGAGATTTGTATGTGTGTTTGTATCTATGTTGTTTTTCGAGCATAATACAGAGGTATATTATGGTTTTCCTCATGTGTTAAGTTGGTTTACAATGCATTACTCTCTTACATAACCCACAATTTTTATATTAAATATCACTAGTAGACAATCTTTACCCTCTTCATCCTCTACTTCATAGTTGTTATTAATAAGAATAAAGTGTCTCTTTTTATCTGTAATATACATAATGCTTAAGATAAACAGAAAACCACCACCTCCCTTTTAATGAGGAAACTGGAGAATGGATAATTTTCATGTACAGAGATCAAAAAACAAGTTCTGCTTGCTATTAGCCCTAATGGCTTCAGGGAGGAAGCCAGGGAATTAGTATTTTTAAAGTCTACTTTTACAGAGAGGGAGAGGGGAAGGCAGGAGAGGACAGAGAGGGGAAAGGGAGAGAGGAGCAATGGGAGGGAGGGAGGGAGGGAGGGAGGGAGGGAGGCAGGGAGAGAAGAACAATAGGAGGGAGGGAGGGAAGAGTAATGGAAGGGAGGGAGGAACAGGAACACTTATCCAATGTTGTTTAGACCTGAAATCCCAGTATGTATAATGACTTCAACATTTCAAGAATTTTATTTGACCCCTTTTCATTCTTCTTTGTAGCCCGTTTTATAAGTGGGTTTCTGATTGTGTGATTCTTGGCAGAGCTGTGTTAACTTAATGAAACATTATTCAGCTCACTCTTTATTTTCTTTGGCTCAGAGGTTACAGTTAGAGGGGGTATATTTTTTATATATCAAAAGTGAAAGTTGCTTTAAGATGGCTCAAGTGTATGGGTATGATCTCTGCTGATGCATCAATTACGCAGGTACTAGGAGTTTCATGGAGAAAGTGGGAAGTTTCCAATGAAGGCTCAGGACCCCTGGAGGAGTGGTCAGTGTGTACTTATGTAGCCTACTCACACTGGGAAGGGGAGGACAGAGGGATGGCATGGTTCCCAGGAGAATGCCTTGAGTAACTAGACTCTACCCACTGCATTAGTTCCTTTTTCCTCTTGGTGTGACAAAATACCTGAAAAAAAGGCAGCTTAGAAAAGGAAGGGTCAGGTCTGCTCCCAGGTTGAGCAGGGAAGGCACAAGACAGTGGTTCACCTTACTCCCACTGTCAGAAAGACAAAGATAAGTGCTGGTGCTCAGTTCGTTTTCTTTTTAATTCTCTCCAGATCTTAGTCCATGGGCTGGTGCAGCCCACATTTAAGGCAGGTACTCCTCCTTAGTTAAATCCCTATGGAGACACCCTTACAAGACACACCCACATGTGTGACTCCAAGTAAATCCAAATGAATCAGGCTAACAGTACAGATTAACCACCCCTCGGGTTTTGTTTTTCTATTTTCCTGTGATGCCCACTGAGATGCTTTGCAAGATGCTATGTGTCCATACACATGTGGGTTTTTTTTTTTGTGGGGAGGCAGCGTGCAGGGTGTTGCTTGCAAGCTCCCAGTTGCTCACTAAAGAAGACATAGCATTGCCCCTGTCTACTTGGCACCCTTCCTGAAACTTTTGTGAGCATTAGAAACAAATTCCTTCAGGGTTTGTACCAGGCCACCTGGTTTTCTTGACTTAAACAAACTTGTCCCTTAGCCCACATCTCTGCATTTTAGTTAAGAGCTTGTTAACCAGTGGAGGCACCTGCTCTACTCTGGTGGGCTGAGGAAGCTGAAGTATGTGAGGACAGTGTTGTTTCAGGTACACATGGAAGAAAGTACAGAGGGAAGTGAACACTCCTCCGAGAAATGACCACTGGTGGGGTGTCAGACTTCCTCTGCCCACTCCTTCCCGTTCCTTATGCTTTCATCCCTGCCCACCAGTCTCACAGTTCATGGGAAATAAAAGAGATTTCAAAAGATCATTCTGCTCTGACTTTTCTTGTACCCAATCCATTTAAGAAGATATTTTCCTAGCAACATGTCCAGCGAGGGTAGGAATCTTCAAATTCAGCCCTCTTACTTTTTTTCCCTTTGTGTTTTTGATAACCTTTATAGCAAAGAAGGATTTCCTTATGTTGAGTCTTTGTGCTTTTAATTAAAACAATTTTCTCCTTTCTTCTGTGGCCCCATGATGGAGAACAGCTGGTTTCCATCGCCTGACTACCCCCTTCACCTTCTCCAAATGACTCGCTCCCACTCCTTCAAACATGACTTAGATATTACTTCCATTTCTTTTATCCATCAGGGGCCTCTTTTTCTTACATCTCCCTCCTTGAACTGTGAACTCGGTTCATGTATAAATGGGTTTTAGTCAGTTTTAACAGCTTGGAGCCATGGGGGAAAAGAAAGTTTGCTTTTCAGTGCAGATAAATCTCCCCCGCTACATATCATTTCCTAAGTTCTCTTGTGTTACAAGAGAAAAATTCCATAATAATGATAAAGATGAGAAGGAGTGTGATCTCATAAGAAAAACAAGCTCACTCTCAAATAAAAATATAATTAAAGGTATTCCCCCAATTATTCATCTTAACGAGCTAATTTTGATTTATATCGTCAGAGACGTGTACACCGGAACAAAGCAGACATGCTCTTTAAAAACTGCATGTTCTCGCTGCTGCCAGATAATCCATTTTCTCTGTCTGCAAAGTGACTCTTTACAACTGTTTCTCAAACAGCTATCTGTGTACTTTGCCTGATATTTTACATCCTGACATATGAAGTGATTAGCAATAAGCCCATTAGCTCTTACCCTTGGCCCTCACTAGCCTTTTGCTCTAACATTTTTTTTCCTGGACGTTTCTATGTTTCATTTTCTGGATCTATTGCTCTATTTCTCTGTAGCTATTTCAGGAAATGGAGTAGCATTGAAGATCGGGGATGTTATGCCAGTATAAGAGAAATAATTTGGGAGCTGGAGTGCCAACTCAGGTGGTGAAATGCTTGGCCCACAAGCATGAGGACCTGAGCTCAATACCCATTACCCACATGAAAAGCTGTGTGGGTGGGTGGCACACATTTGTAATACCAGCACTGGGAAGGTGGAGGCAGGCAGGTCATTGTGGTTCACTGGCCAGTCAGCCTAGCAGAATCAGTGACTCCCATGTCGTAGTGAGATACTTGTGTCAAGAAACAGGTGGGCAATCTCTAAAGAAAGACATCAGAAATTGACCTCTGCTCTCCACGTACATGTACACTACACATAAGTTCATGTGAATACCAACATATGTACACACACAACAACTTGCAGTGCATTGTTGTTGTTTATCACCGTTTTTATTTTATCTCCTCTCATACAAAACATCTGGACCATAGTTTTCCCTCCCCTCAGTCCTCCCAGCATCCCCCACCTCTCCTCTCCCTCAGATCTACTTCTCTCTTTCCCTTCAAAAAATAGCAGGCCTCCCAGGGATGTCAACCCAACTCTGCATGGCAAGTTACAATAAGACTAGGCACAAAGCATCATATCGAGGTTGGACAAAGCAACCCAGTAGGAGGGAAAGGGTTGCAAGAGTAGGCAAAAGAGGCAGAAACACCCCCACTCCCACTGTTAGGAGTTCCACAAGAACACCAAGCTACACAACAACAACATATATGCTGAAGGTCCACACCCATACAGACCCATGTGTGGGTTAGACCCATCCAGGCTCCATGATGGCTGCATCAGTTTCTGTGAGCTGCTACGAGCACTTCTTGGTTGATTCTGTGGGCCATGTTCTCCTGGTGTCCTCAACCCAGATAGCTGCTACAATCCTTCCTTCCATCTTCCTTGGGGTTCCAGAGCTCCACCTAGTGTTTGACAGTGGGTCTCTGCACCTGCTTCCATCAGTTGCTGGATGAAGCCTGATGACTGACTAGACAATGATCTATAGCTATAGCAGAGTATCATTAAAAAATCATTTCATTCACCTTTTTTCCAGTCGTATTTGGTTCTATTCTAGGTCTCTCGGCTATCCATCCTCTGGTGTCTGGCCCTCCAGGCTGTGTTGGGCATGGGCTCCCTCTCATGACATGGGCCTCAAGTTGAACAAGTTCTGTGCCACCATTACCTCAACACATCTCGCAGGCAGGACATGTTGAAGGTGGAAGGCTTTGTGGCTGGTTTGGTGTCCCAGTCCCATCACTAGAAACCTTTTCTAGTTACGGAAGATGTCTGGTTTAGGCTCCATATCCCTCATTACTAGGAGTCCTCACTAGGGTTACCCCATAGATTCCAAGTGGTTTCCGCTGCATCAGGTTTCCACATTGCCCACCTCCCACCACAAATGCCTATGGCATAGTTTCCCTCATACAAACAGAATCTGCTTTTCTTCATTTCCATTTTTCTGAGAAGTCCTTACAGTGTCTATGATAGGATGGGCGTCAGGCAGCTAGAAGGTAGAACTCCTTAGGTATGCTTTCCTTGTTAAATATGTCATTATAGTTTGGTGCTTTCTCCATGTCTAATTCGTGGTTAAAGGGAGGCTTTGAAGGGTATGCAGAGCTATTAGCAGAGTTAAATTGGAATGGCTGATTAATCAGGACATCTAAGGAGTACATCTTTTATGTGGGAAATGTTCTCAGTTACCTTTGCAGCTTCAGTGTTTCATCTAGTACAAACCAAAATGTTTATTAATCATTTGTTGATATTCTAAATCAGTTATGGTATACCCAGTTCTGTGATAGGCAACTGCAATTTGCTAATCAATATCAGCCACAAAATCACTAAGGAGATTCATAACATTGTGCTTTATGACATAAGTTCAGGTACATACATAAACACAACATACTCATGTATTCACAAGCACATATGCATACATACATGCATACATGTATGTTATAATTAATTTTTATTGTCAATTTGACACACTTGGGAAGAAGGAACACCAATTGAACAATTAACCTCTTTTGGATTGGCCTTTGAGCATGTCTATGGGACATTGTCTTGTTTGCTAATTGATATAGGGGAGCCCAGACCACTGTGGGTGGTGCTATCCCTAGGCAGGTGGTCTTAGCATGCATATGAAAGCTATCTGAGCCAGCCAGAGAACAAACTAATAAAGAAACTTTCCTTAGGGTTGTTGCTCCAGATTCCTGCCTTGACTTCCCTCAGTGAAGGACCATGACCTGGAAGTGTAAGATGAAACCTTTACCTCCTCGGGTTACATTTGGTCATGGTTTTTATCATTGCAATAGAGAAACAAACTAGTAAAATATAACAGTAGCATCTTTTTTCAGTATTACTTTTTTTTCTTTTTCTTTTTTCTGAAATAAGGCTACACAAAGCTAATGAAGCAGATTTTGGAAACATAGTAACAATTTCATTCTCTCAGCTATATTTCATTCTCTCAGCTATATTTTATTCATACATATTATTATGTTAAATAATATCAAGAACCTCAGTGGTTAAAATGTCAAGACTCTGTTCTTTAACGGTTTCTTGGGAAAACTGCTATTTCCGTTATTTTATTGCTAGCGGTTCGCTGTTGCTAGTTTGTTTTGGCATATCATACCCTTGGAGGTTTTTTTTTTTTAATGCAACAAGAGAGCTTCCTTTGGCCGAGTTGACTGTACCCACCTTGACCCAGGAATCATTTTAGAGAAGACGTCTCTCTATAGGCTGGATCCAAAAAGGACTAAGGAATTTCCTTTCTCTGATAGAATTGGAGTCCAGGAAAATTTTAAATGGGGTCAAATGGGTTTCCTGTTCTTTTTTATGTCAGTTTTTATACTTCTTGGCATGCATTTAGTTGCTGCATTGATCCAGAAGATCTGCTTACACAATTTCAAATGTAAGTACTATACACAAAACACGTTGTAATCCAAGCTGAAACCTTTGGACAATTTCCCATGTGGGCTTTACTCTGGAATAACTTGCTTATTGATCTTTCAAAACAAAGTAGAGTTATTACTATTATGTTTCCATTGGCATAGTTTTCTTTGCATTTAATTGTTCTACACCATTGTTCTTTGAAAAAAAGGGATACATTTTAAACCTTATAATTTCATAATGTGCACATATACGTGTGATCAGCTGACATATGAATAACATCTAAAAGAACAGGAAGAAGAAGGTCAAGAGAGGGCAATATTAAGTGATAAGGGTGGAGTAGGCAAGGGTGTGTTGGACATGAAGGAGGAAAACTATATATCTCTAGGGAGCGAAGAGTGGGAGATGGATACAGGGAGGGAAGGATACGGAAAGGAAACACAAAAGCATACTTTAATCAAAAATGTCATGATGGCATCTAACACATAATATGGTGAGTTAAACAAAGATCAGTCCCATGGCCCCACAACTGAATCATGGGCATTTTTGTATGTTCTTTAACTCTTTGTTCTTCATTGTTTGAGAATGGTCTACAGTTCCAATTTCAGATTATCATATCAAGCAACTTAATTCTATTCTGAAAAACAACTGTCACATCTGTACTCTCAATTTTCAATCCTATTATACATACATACATTCATACATACATATGTGTATGTATGCAGCTATGTCATAAACATAGAAGCAAAGCTGTTTTTGAGAACATAGGGAACTAGATGGAAGGATAAAAAGGGACTATAGAAAGAGAAAAGGGAGGGTAGGGACTGAAAGGGATCTGCTCAATGTAGTGCATATATATGACAATGTCCTATTTAATAAAAGTCATATGACTGAACTAGTGATTAATAAATAAACAAGAAAGCCCAGCCCACTTTGGGGTATTAATGAACTGTTATGGGTGGCCATAGTGTTGTCGCCAGTCCTCTGATATGATGTCCATTCATTGTGAAGTTTTTCAGCTTTTAGATAATAGTAGTGCCATTTCTGTAGGAATCTGTTGGTGTTTGAGAGCATCATGTGTGATTGTTTTAGGAAACTAATAGGGAGTATTAGAAGAAAATTGATAGAAATGAAAATGGTTGAAGCCCATACCCTTTCCCTCAGGAGGCGCTTGAAGTAGAGCTCTCTCAAGTAGCTGTTGCTTATGTGGGTGGCTTTAGTGGGATGAACAGCAGTGAACAGAATGAAAAGGCTTTATGGCAGTGCCTGAGTTCGATCCAGGCCCTGGCTTGCACTGTGGTTTGTGCCTACATGGCCCCTGCTATTTTATGTAGCTTAATGACTTTTAGCTTTACTTTGAAAATTTGTTTTAATTTCCTTATGCAAAAACCATAAAATTGTGGCTTTCCTCTTAAAGGAAAAATCCTTTAAGTAATCCTTGAGTAAGGATGACAGAGAGAAATATATCTATGCTTAGTTCCTAATCATGTAACTGCCCACCTGTTTGTGTGTAGGGGGAATGTTCTTTAAGTTTGCTTTCCTGTTTGTCTTAATTGAATTTAGGATATATATATATCCTAAATTGTAGTAATGAGGGGCTCGGGCCCCTTGTGCCATCCGGCTCCCAGTGCGTACCCGAAATAATTACACGGAAACTGTATTCATTTAAATACTGCCTGGCCCATTATCTCCAGCCCCTTATTGGCTAACTCTCACATATTATTTTAGCCCATCTCCATTAATGTGTATCGCCACTTGAGTTGTGGCTTACCGGCATGAATCTAACCAGTGTCCATCTTGTGCTGGAGAAGCATGGCGTCTGCTACACTGCCTTCTCTCTCACAGCATTCCGTTCTGTCTCCTCCGCCCACCTAAGGGCTGTCCTACCAAAAGGCCAAGGCAGTTTTCTTTATTTAGCCAATGAGGGCAATATACAAACAGAAGACCCTCCTACACCATTTCCCCTTTTTCTGTTTAAACAAAAAAGAAAGGCTTTAACCTTAACATAGTAAAATTACATAACAAAACTTATCAAGCAAGAATTACAGTTACAACCTATTTTATCTTTTATCATGACAAAGGAAAACTATAACTATCCATTCTTCAACTCCATCAAAAACTCCAGAAGGATATATAATATTACTTAAGTAAACAAGTAATAAGCAACTTCTAAACTCTAAAAATGACAGAGACATCTCGCTACCTGTACAGTCACCCAAAGTTCCTTTGTACCGTTGGGGCATCCATCTTCAGTCTACAGGCCCATAGTATCCAGCAGACTTTTCCATGATGCAGGAAAATTCAAAGACAGTTCAGTCACTTTCTTCTGTGTCCTGCAGAATGTCTCGTAGACTCTTTCATGAAGCAGGAACCCTGAAGGATCATCTCACCTTTAGGCAAGTTCAGCAGTCCTCTCTCTGCGGGTTCTTTGTGTCCAGTTTATGCAACAGTCCAGGCAAGAGCAGTTTCTTGCCCAATTCCATAAGGAGTTTCTTGCAAATTCCACAAGGAGCCTCTTCGATGCCCATCTTCCTCTTGAAGCAGCTGGTGCTGCCAGGAGCAGACATGTCTCATTGTCATGAAAAGCCCTAAGTTATTAAAACATTAAATGCCATGTTCTGTAGTCTTTGAAAGATATGAAGAAT